>JAQIUQ010004019.1:65000-112068 GCA_030378365.1 Hybognathus amarus | reverse complement strand
TCCCAGTCTTCGTTCAGTTACATCTTGCTAATATCTCTCAGCCTCTGGGAAGGGTCAAAGAGCCTGCCATTTCCGGATCTAGAACTACTAAGTCCCATTGGCCCTCTATCAGAATCCAGAGTTTCAAGAAGATTGGAGAAACTTATTTTGACGCACAAAAAAAAAACATAAGGGGTACCACTGTCGTTTTTTTTTTTCGGGTCAAAATTTTGATTTTCTTGAAACTCTGGATTCTGATAGAGGGCCATGGGACTTAGATCTGAGTGCAAAAATGGAGGCTCTAGACCTTCAGAGCTGAGATATTGAGATCTCATGTAGCATTTATGCCATTGTAAATATCTCAATATCTCAGCTCTGTATGCCATTATAAATATCTAAATATCTCAGCTCTGGAAGGGTCTAGAGCCTCCATTTTTGCACTCAGGTCTAAGTCCCATGGCCCTCTATCAGAATCCAGAGTTTCAAGAAGATTGGAGAAACTTATTTTTGCGCACAAAAAAAAAACATAAGGGGTACCACTGTCGTTTTTTTTTCGAGGTCAGAAATTTTGATTTTCTTGAAACTCTGGATTCTGATAGAGGGCCATGGGACTTAGATCTGAGTGCAAAAATGGAGGCTCTAACCCTTCCAGAGCTGAGATATTGAGATCTCACGTAGCATTTATGCCATTGTAAATATCTCAATATCTCAGCTCTGTATGCCATTATAAATATCTAAATATCTCAGCTCTGGAAGGGTCTAGAGCCTCCATTTTTGCACTCAGGTCTAAGTCCCATGGCCCTCTATCAGAATCCAGAGTTTCAAGAAGATTGGAGAAACTTATTTTTTCGCACAAAAAAAAAAACATAAGGGGTACCACTGTCGTTTTTTTTTCGGGTCAAAATTTTGATTTTCTTGAAACTCTGGATTCTGATAGAGGGCCATGGGACTTAGATCTGAGTGCAAAAATGGAGGCTCTAGACCCTTCCAGAGCTGAGATATTGAGATCTCACGTAGCATTTATGCCATTGTAAATATCTCAATATCTCAGCTCTGTATGCCATTATAAATATCTAAATATCTCAGCTCTGGAAGGGTCTAGAGCCTCCATTTTTGCACTCAGGTCTAAGTCCCATGGCCCTCTATCAGAATCCAGAGTTTCAAGAAGATTGGAGAAACTTATTTTTCGCACAAAAAAAAAACATAAGGGGTACCACTGTCGTTTTTTTTTCGAGGTCAAAATTTTGATTTTCTTGAAACTCTGGATTCTGATAGAGGGCCATGGGACTTAGATCTGAGTGCAAAAATGGAGGCTCTAGACCCTTCCAGAGCTGAGATATTGAGATCTCATGTAGCATTTATGCCATTGTAAATATCTCAATATCTCAGCTCTGTATGCCATTATAAATATCTAAATATCTCAGCTCTGGAAGGGTCTAGAGCCTCCATTTTTGCACTCAGGTCTAAGTCCCATGGCCCTCTATCAGAATCCAGAGTTTCAAGAAGATTGGAGAAACTTATTTTTCGCACAAAAAAAAAAAAACATAAGGGGTACCACTGTCGTTTTTTTTTTTTCGGGTGAAAATTTTGATTTTCTTGAAACTCTGGATTCTGATAGAGGGCCATGGACTTAGACCTGAGTGCAAAAATGGAGGCTCTAGACCCTTCCAGAGCTGAGATATTGAGATCTCACGTAGCATTTATGCCATTGTAAATATCTCAATATCTCAGCTCTGTATGCCATTATAAATATCTAAATATCTCAGCTCTGGAAGGGTCTAGAGCCTCCATTTTTGCACTCTCATTTTTTTTTTTTTTTTTTTTTTTTGTGCAAAAAAAACGTTTCTCCAATGTTCTTGAAACTCTGGATTCTGATAGAGGGCCATGGGACTTAGACCTGAGTGCAAAAATGGAGGCTCTAGATCCTTCCAGAGCTGAGATATTGAGATATGTATCAGGGCATAAATGATACTGTGAGATCTCAATATCTCAGCTCTGGAAGGGTCTAGAGCTTCCATTTTTGCACTCTGGTCTAAGTCCCATGGCCCTCTATCATAATCCAGAGTTTGAGAAGATTGGAGAAACTTTTTTTTTTCACACCAACAAAAAACGTAAGGGGTAACACTGTCGTTTTTTTGGGCAAAAAGAAAAAGTTTCTCCAATTTCTTGAAACTCTGGATTCTGATAGAGGGCCATGGGACTTAGACCTGAGTGCAAACATGGAGGCTCTAGACCCTTCCAGAGCTGAGATATTGAGATATGTATAAGGGCATAAAGGCTACGTGGGATCTCAATATTTCAGCTCTGGAAGGATCTAGAGCCTCCATTTTTGCACTCAGGTCTAAGTCCCATGGCCCTCTATCATAATCCAGAATTTCAAGAAGATTGGAGAAACTTTTTTTTCACACTAAAAAAAACGTAAGGGGTACCACTGTCATTTTTTTTGTGCAAAAAAAAAGTTTCTCCAATCTTCTTGAAACTCTGGATTCTGATAGAGGGCCATGGGACTTAGACCTGAGTGCAAAAATGGAGGCTCTAGAGCCTTCCAGAGCTGAGATATTGAGATATGTATCAGGGCATAAATGCTACGTGGGATCTCAATATCTCAGCTCTGGAAAGTTCTAGAGCCTCCATTTTTGCACTCAGGTCTAAGTCCCATGGCCCTCTATCAGAATCCAGAGTTTCAAGAAGATTGGAGAAACCTCTTTTTTTTGCACAAAAAAAAATGACAGTGATACCCCTTACGTTTTTTTTTGGTGCGAAAAAAAAATTTCTCCAATCTTCTTGAAACTCTGGATTCTGATAGAGGGCCATGGGACTTAGACCTGAGTGCAAAAATGGAGGCTCTAGAACTTTCCAGAGCTGAGATTTTTTGCACCAAAAAAAAAAAAACGTAAGGGGTATCACTGTCATTTTTTTGTGCAAAAAAAAAAGTTTCTCCAATCTTCTTGAAACTCTGGATTCTGATAGAGGGCCATGGGACTTAGACCTGAGTGCAAAAATGGAGGCTCTAGAACTTTCCAGAGCTGAGATATTGAGATATGTATAAGGGCATAAAGGCTACGTGGGATCTCAATATCTCAGCTCTGGAAGGGTCTAGAGCATCCATTTTTGCACTCAGGTCTAAGTCCCATGGCCCTCTATCAGAAATCAGAGTTTCAAGAAGATTGGAGAAACTTTTTTTCGCACCAAAAAAAAACGTAAGGGGTATCACTGTCATTTTTTTTTTGTGTGCAAAAAAAAAGTTTCTCCAATCTTCTTGAAACTCTGGATTCTGATAGAGGGCCATGGGACTTAGACCTGAGTGCAAAAATGGAGGCTCTAGACCCTTCCAGAGCTGAGATATTGAGATATGTATCAGGGCATAAATGCTACGTGGGATCTCAATATCTCAGCTCTGGAAGGGTCTAGAGCCTCCATTTTAACACTCAGGTCTAAGTCCCATGGCCCTCTATCAGAATTCAGAGTTTCAAGAGATATTGGAGAAACTTTTTTTTCTCACCAAAAAAAAAACGTAAGGGGTACCACTGTAATTTTTTTTTGTGCAAAAAAAAAGTTTCTCCAATCTTCTTGAAACTCCGGATTCTGATAGAGGGCCATGGGACTTAGACCTGAGTGCAAAAATGGAGGCTCTAGACCCTTTCAGAGCTGAGATATTGAGATATTTATAATGGCATAAATGCTATGTGGGATCTCAACATCTCAGCTCTGGAAGGGTCTAGAGCCTTCACTTTTGCACTCAGGTTTAAGTCCCATGGCCCTCTATCAGAATCCAGAGTTACAAGAAGATTGGAGAAACTTTTTTTTTGCCCCAAAAAAATTATAGTGGTACCTCTTACATTTATTTTTTTTGGTGCGAAAAAAAAGTTTCTCCCAATCTTCTTGAAACTCTGGATTCTGATAGAGGGCCATGGGACTTAGACCTGAGTGCAAAAATGGAGGCTCTAGACCCTTCCCGAGCTGACAGGTGTCTTTCAACGGGCATGAGTTATAAGTGCAGTGCCAAGTTTGACATTGTTTGAATTAGAAATGCAAAAGATATTGGTAAATATATCGGTAAAAGAACCACACATTGAAGTTGTGGTTTGAAATTAAACATTCTGTCAGCTAACCCTCTTGGGCCTAAAGGCTACGTTCACACTGCAGGGCTTAATGCTCAATTCCGATTTTTAAAAAAAATTAGAATTTTTTGCAAGGCTATTCACATTTCCAATTAAATGCGACCTTTTGTGATCTCCTGTGTGAACGTGAAATGACCCAGAAATGACCCGCATGCGCAGAAGAGTACTCAACGGTCAAAGACGTCACTTGTTGTTTGCGGAAGTTGCTAAATGGATGTCGACAGTGGAGTTCGTTTAGCAATATTAAAGTTATTTTCACAACAGAGCCAGCGCACTTACAATCTTCTCGTTTTAAGAAGAAAATTAAACAGAGAAACGTGTGGGTGCGGTGTCGCTGCCAGGAGTGGTGGGATACTAATGTGATTGGCTTCACTGATACAGAATTCATCAGTAACTTCCGAATGACCAGATCCACTGCGTCTTCGATCAACTCTGTCACGGGAAGAGACACATCTGTGGCGGCCCATAACAGTGCAGAAACGTGTTGGAGTTGGAGTGTATCGCAAGCTGCGTGCACTACAGGTGCGTGCAACGACGTGCGTGTCGGATATATGTGACCTGGTCGTTCAAATTGAAGTCGCATTTCAAAAGATCGGATACATATCGTATTTGGACCACATACCCAAGTGGCCTGGGTCGCAATTTGAAACAATCGGATCTGTGTCGTTCAGACTGTCATGAAAAAATCTGATACAGGTCGCATAGGGGCAAAAAAATCGGAATTAGGTTGTTTCAGCCTGCAGTGTGAACGTAGCCTAAAACCCTTTTTGTCCGTTTTCTCGATTACATTTTCTCTACACCCATTATTTTACATTTGGGCTTATAAACCATGTGTAAAAGAAATGGAACACCATGAGTTTGGTATCTACAGATTCGGAAAGACCCTAAGCTAACATAAGAAAGTGTGATATGAGTTTATAAAGGAAGTATGAGTGAAAAAACTAGAGAAATTCAAAATCGAAAATTGTCATTTATTACTGAAAATTACACCTCACACAACAATAGTGAGCAGTTTTTAAACAAAAAAATATATTTTTCAAACCCTTTGCTTGACAGACATTTGTAATTGTTGGATAAAAAATGTTAGGAACAATGAACAATCGATTTCATCATTGTGAAACTTTCTCAACTTGACTCAGTTTGCGTCTAACTTAGTATAGTACCACCCCTTGTAAGGCTACAGAGTCCTCTGATTAACTAGAATAACCTTCCTCCGATTAGGTAAGAAAAACATACCTCCCAGCAGCAATTTTTCCATTGGTCTTTGCGAGTGGAATATTCCTAACAAAATCGATTTCATTGGCCTAGTATTACGTAACAAGCAAGTGTGTATCCATATATCACTGTTTTTAGCGGAATCTGAGGAAGACCACAAAAACACCTCTCTATCATTAAAAGTTTTTAAGATAATTACACATTTGTAAAAGTATGCCAAACCATCCCCCAGAGGGCTAACCGTCCAATTATACATTTCTTATAGTCTTCTACATTTATTACAATGCATACATAGTTTAAAAACTTTGTATAGGACTATGAAAAACTATGTATAGAACTATGAAAAAGTAGCAATTCATTTTTGAAAATGAAAGTAGCAATTTAAAGGGCTGGTTTACTGCGATTTCACTTTTTTCATTTTAAATAGTGTGTAATGTTGCTGTTGGTGCATGAACAGTATCTGCAAAGTTGCAGCAATGAAAGTTTAGTGTAAGCAGAGATCGTCTTTTAAAAATCAGGAAGTAAAATTGCCTACAAAAACGACTCGTTTTGGACTACAGCTGGGTTATGGTACGTCACTAACCCACACATCTGCAAAGTTGCAGCAATGAAAGTTTAGTGTAAGCAGAGATCGTCTTTTAAAAATCAGGAAGTAAAATTGCCTACAAAAACGACTCGTTTTGGACTACAGCTGGGTTATGGTACGTCACTGAACCCACACATTTGCATCAACCACTCCCTCCGGAATATGCAGGAAAAGACATGCGTCGAGTGAATTGTGTTCACGCAGCTGTCAGGTCTTCTGTGTTTCGGGCTTCCCACGGACACTATACTTCGACAACAATGGATACAATTTGTGTTTGATTATATTCCTGAAAGTGACGATCGTAATCTAGCTCTCTGTGCTGCGCATTTACGAGACAGTTTCCAGAATCTCCACGAGTTCAACACTGGATTAACGTAAACAAGAAACTGTTTCTAAATCATGAAGCAGATCCAACTTTAAAACCAGCAGTTAAAAGTCAGCAGTTGTTGGACACAATCTGTAAGTAGGCTAAGACTTCATCATTTTAAATGTATTTGCATGTATAATTCCCGATTGTTTTTTCAAATGCCAGTGCTGGCTTTGTAGGCTTTATGGGCTACTAGTTAGGCTATTTTGTGTCTACGGCAAACGCGTACAAACATTATGGACCTGAATTTTGTATAAGTACTAATGTTGTAAATGTATTTTTCACATATATATATACATATATATATATATATATATATATATATATATATATATATATATATATATATATATACATATGCGTGTGTGTTGAGGTTCTGCTTGACTCAATTCATCGCGGCTTTCTCGGTCTGATTCTGCCTCTGTGATACTGCAATCTCGACATCATTATTTACGTGTATCCACCGTCTATGTTGTCCACATTTGGCATGCCCGCCCGTTTCGCCCGTAAAGGTCATGGGCGTTAATCTTCCGGACAACGTGAGCGACAGTTTAGCCAATCACAACACACCAGCCCAAACGAACCAATCTGAGCCCGCTACGTGGTTCTGAGGGAGTGTTTTCATAGACTCAGGAAGTCAACCGCTCGTTCAAGGGAGAGCGCGGCTGACAATAAAGGTGAAATTTATAAAAAAATATGACTTTTAAAAAAAGAAAAACCACGGATACATGTTATATTGCACCCCATAAACACAATCATGCAAAGAAAAAGAGCAGTAACCCGCCCTTTAACTGGATCTGTAAGTCACACTGTTTAATTCTGAATACTATATTTTATTCTGGTGCTCTTTTATTGTTTTCTCAGAGTTTAGGCTCCTGTGTAATAGTGGCTAGGCTATTCAGCAACTCAAACATACCAAACCAACAATTACTAAAACACACAAAAACTGATTTTGCACGGACATTGCACTAGTGTAGATAAAATCTCATTTCATTTGGGAAATCACTACCTCATTCTGTGATCTGGGTCAAGGAGATAAGACTTTAATCTAAGAATAAACGTCCTGCACACACTTTCCCCGCTCCTTATTTTTACAACTCTTTGTCAGCGTGGGTAAAAAGATGTCATTT
Source organism: Hybognathus amarus (assembly GCA_030378365.1). Taxonomy (NCBI): domain Eukaryota; kingdom Metazoa; phylum Chordata; class Actinopteri; order Cypriniformes; family Leuciscidae; genus Hybognathus; species Hybognathus amarus. The sequence goes on along the minus strand of JAQIUQ010004019.1, from coordinate 104,670 downwards.
TGGAGACCAGACGTTCACATTTTTGCTGAGCCTCTGAGCTAAGATGTGAATTTTGGTAACACTTTTTTACAGTACAGTACTTGCCTAGAAAGTACTGGCTAATATAAGGTAAGTACATGGGTTAGGGGTAGGTTCAGGGTCAGTACCTAGTTATTACCCAGTAATTATAATTACCATAACAAGTACCTAGTACATGGGTAACAGGACTGTAAAAGGAAGCGTTACCTGAATTTCCTTTAGCTGATACCGACCATGTTTCGTACTCGTTGACAGAGCTGTTTTGTCATGAACTGCTGGCATGGAGTCCTAAAACATCAGCATTCACCTCATTGTCTAAACACAGAACATCTTTGTTAATCCTGGAACATCATTCCATTCAAACAATCAGATATGAGGGTCAAGAAGCTACACGATCTTCTGAAGCTATACGATCGCATTACGTGAACTCAAAAACACTCACTTCTATTCACAAACAAATAATTTAGACTAGTTTTGTGAAACAGATGAAGCGATTCAAAAAGAATGATTCTATGAAGAATAAAAACTGAGAATTTTAAAAATCAATATGGAAACTAAGAGGAAGCCAGTGCAATTTTTCCAGGATAGGTGTGATGTGACGTTCCCATTATGAAAACATTATTTTCAATGTTCTCTGAACATTCAAAATGTCAGAGCATAATAACATTACAGGCACTGCAATGGGATATGAAGTCACTCTCTGCATGTATTTTTATAAACATCAACATATAAAAAATAATTAAGTAAACCTATAGAATATACTCCACTTTACTGCAAAATTTGCATTCTTTTAATTCAGCCAAGAGGTCGTGGTTTATCAATCTTCAAATAGGTCACACATCTTCACAAATTTGCAGCTCAAAATTCATCAATCTTAAACTTTGGAATGTGCCAAAATATAAAACTTCTTTGCATGAGTTTCAGGTCTCCAGCATTCGTATTGAAGTCAATAGAACAAAAGGTGTAGTTTAACAGCCCAAGTCCTCATACATTTTCCTTATATTGAAAATAGTTGCCAAGATATTCTTCAAAAATATTCAGTTTGTGTTTCACTGAAGAAAGCCAAACAGTTTACCTCCACATCCTGAACTTCACAGCTGGTATATGCCCCAAATCACATTAGAGGATACAAACCTAGGAGAAAGAGCATGATTGTCAAACTGACACACATTACAGGAAGTGATTAAAGGGAAAACAGAGTAATATATGGAGATCAGTTGGAGATATATTTAATATATGGAGAACCATGGACTCTGTTGACATTTGGGTCATAATTACGCTATGCTAATCTAAATCTGCTGAGTGTTCAGAGAACTGTTTAATAATTCAAACCCAGTGCAACCTCTAATACCAATGCCAATTTCCTAAAGTAAAGACAGTGGAATGATCATACTTGTCTCTCCTAAATATTTAATCTCTTTGGGAAATCATTTTGACCTACAAAGACGAAGGAAGGGCAAAACAATGACACTATTTCTGTACTTACAGTGGAGAATCGGCTCTGAACCAGACAGTCACAGTACATCTGAAGACTCCTATTTAGCACTGCATGAAGACTCAATACAGTTGTTATGCTACAACTGTATCACTTGTTGAAGGAAAACATATCAATTGGCAAGTCAAATAATGCAAGGAGTTTTTCTGCTTTGCTGGTCTTTAAACTGACCTGTATTGGGCTCTACAGCTTGTTTTCTAAGAGAAGAATGTTCATGGCAGTCGTTTCTCAGGGTGGAGAGAAACAGCAGTTCTTTTCTTCAGGCATGAACAGTATTAAAGGCTACGTGGAGAGTTACAGATGGCCTTGCAACAACACAATGAGCAGAGTGGGCTTGAATTGCTCAGGGAGCTTTGACATCCAGAATATTTGCAACACAATAACAAGATCCCAAAGCCTGAGCTGCAGAGCAGGCTGGTTAGGTTCATATTAGCACATTCAAAAGAGCACTTTTTAAACTTGGAGATACATTTTAATTGGAAAATGTTTAGTATTTAGTCTTCAGCCTTCTAATACAATATTTTAATTTTACAAAATCTTCACTTTCTTTAATTTGAAGGCTTTTGAACTTGAAAATTAAAGCAAATGCCAAAATATGGTGCTTATTATGCACCATAATATGCTTATGGGCCACTTAAATTCAGTACAGCAATTCATCTAAACCAGTGGTCTCAAACCACAGAGCAGGCCTGCAGGGTAGCTTAGCTTAAATGTGTTTACATTGATTAATTATTACAAAATATTGATTAAACTCAAAATCAAGAAGTAAACTGAAATCATATATTCCCCACTCTGTGGCTTGGTTTCATAGACAGATATTAGATTAAGCCAGGATTAGAATTTAGTTCAATTAGAAAATGTATTAATTAGCTTTTATAAACATGCCTTGTGTGCATCTTGATACAAAACTTTAAAATGAAAACATCTCGTACATGCATTTTAGTCTGGATCATTTACATACATTAAGTCTGTGAAACTGAGGGAATATCTACATAACAGTTTTGAAGAACAAAATGAATCGGGCTTAATTTAATGTATCACATACTACCTTGGTAACAAGCAGCTTTGTCATAACAACAAAAGCACCAGAACTTGGTTTGAGCCTTTGGAAAAACGGTTAAGAAACCACTGATGTAGACAGACACACATTAGTTACTCTTCTAGCTTTGGGCTCAATGTTTTTTTAAGGCCAATGACGTGCCAAAACAGGCAAAATCCAAAATATTCAGATTTCATGACTGACAAGCACCCTATACTAGAGGCAGGCAACACAACCTCCTGATGCTGAATCTCCTTCAAGTTTGACTGTAGAAAAACCATTGGACATAAAAAAGATGCCATGTGTAAAAAAGAAACACTTTTCTAGAAGGATTCTGGCACTGCATTACATTACTCTTTATACCAGTTCACAAAAACGTTGCAAGCTGCAATTTTTGTATGTTGCTTAAATCTGTGCCAGATGATTGTCCTTCTCTCCAGCAGACAACCAATTGCTTCAACGCACAATCAGGCACATGTTGAGACCTCAACAACCTGCTCTCAGAGATTATAGGCACACTGATATGCAGTTTAATTATGCAAAGTCAAAAGTGGACAGAGAGATTAGGAGATAAGCATGAGGAAATAGAGAATGACAGAGGACACATGACAACAGGTTGGCAAAGTTATTACTGCAAATAAAGATTACAGTTTTAACGTTTTACTTCCAGGGTGTATTGACTTTCAATTTTTTTTATAATGAGGCAGGCTAGTTTTTTTCCAACCGTAGACAGAGTGCATCAGAGAAAATGAGCAAAGTAAGATACAAAGGACAGTAGAGAAAGAGAAAGAGACAGCAGAGAGGCAGAGGTGAATGTAGAGCGAGAAGAGTTTATTCAGCATGCTACAGGATAAAAGCACAACACCACACCACAGGGACCGTTAAGCACAAGCTTGGTAGAAAAATTAACTTTTAATTGTGCCACATCTATACTGGACTTTACATTCCTAAAGATGTAAAAACTCAATTCATGTAGAAGAATGTACAGAACGCCCCCACCTTTCCACAGACCTCAAACCACAAAAAAAAACACGGCATTTTTCAGTAGAATTCAGTGAGCGAGCTCTCACAGCAATAACAATCACAGACAATTAAGGATCATTTGTATTAAGGATCATTTGAGTCATGTCTGTTGGAAAGTCTTGATTTTTTTTTTTCTCCATTACTAAAAAAATTCCAGAGGTTGAATAAAGCGTGATTGGTTACCTAAACGTAACCTCCGGTCTCTCTCTGAGAAGAGGGAACGAAGTATTGCTGTAAGTTAGCTTACCGGCTATGGAAAGATTCATCTTTAGATATCGAAAGCCAAAAAATTATCCTTAATTTTTGTATTCATCGTCAACGCAGTGCAGCAGCTAGCAGACCTAGAGCAGGCCATCTCAGCGTGCTCATTGGCTGCCCTGCGGTAACAGCAGCGGCCTACCACTGAGCCTGGCATGACGTCACGCCCATTGATGGGTGCCCTCATCACGTCTTAGCCCGGCAGAATGGGCGCGGCTTAGCGTATATAAGCAGGGCTCGGAGGCTGTCTCCCTGGTTTTCATCAACTGAAGCAGAAGTCGCTCGTGGTTACTGCAATGTTTACACAATACTCGTTCCCTCTTCTAGAGAGAACCGAGGTTACATTAGGGAACCGATATGCTCCGATCCGATACGGAAACCCTTTTTCAACACGTCGTCACGGCAAGCATCCACTTCAAGCCTAGAATAAGGCTGCTAGCATCGCTGTACGACACAAGTACATAAGCACTCATAGAGGAATACAGAGCGGCTGCTGCCGGTCCGTATAAGCATATAGCATATTAACCCAACAGTAGTGCAGCTCAACCAGGAGAGCCAAGTCACGTACATCTCAATTATAACTGACAGAAGTTTAGCCTGCAGGGCGGAAGCTGGGCAGTAATGAGCTCTTGGTCCAGTTGACCGTAAGACTCTGGGCTTTCCAGATGATGGAGGAGCACTGCTCTGTGAGATAAAAGTTCCATCTCTGACTGTGCCAGAATCAGCCAATCGTCCAGATAGTTCATAATTCACAAGCCCTGATTTCACAAGGGGTGAGAGCCGCGTCCATGCACTTCGTGAACATACGGGGTGGTAAAGACAAGCCGAACGGCAGGACGGTGTATTGATATATCTCACCGGAAATGGCGAATCTCAAGAATGGCCTGTACCGGGATACTATCTTTCAGATCAAGAGAGATGAACCAGTCCCACGAGCGAACGTGCACAAGGATTTTTCTGGTCGTAAACATTTTGAATGGACTTTCACAAGAACTTTGATCAAATGTAAAATAGGTCAGAGGCCTAGTATGCTTACTCGCTCAGAGAAGGCGGTATCAGTTCTATGGCCCCTTTGCACAGCAGCTTCGCCACTTCGCGTGGAGATGATGTGGTACTTCCACATTCACTGTCGTTAAGGTCCGTGCTTGAAAGCGTAGTGGACGGCTATCGAGGCAACATTTCCTACATTTGACACTCGAGCGGCATTTGCCAGCTTTATGAGAGTGGGCTCTGTGAGTGACAGGGGGAGTGTTGTGCTTGTGTGTAGGGGTGAATGTGGGTACATTTTCTACACTTAAAACACCATCGGTGTGAGCCGGATAACCATGCTGATGCGCAAGCGGTGCCTGGGGCGAATTAATTATTAGTGAGCATGAGCGCTCGTGAGCGGCACGTTACTTACATTCATGGCCATGGGCAGAATAGTCTCTGGGTTCCAATTGCGCACTTCGTGGGGGTTGAAAAAAAAATTAAGCTCAGAGGATTGGGGGCAGCGCGCGTGCCTTCTGTACTGGAATACAGCGGCTCGCTGACAGCGATGGCTGGCTGTTTCACATGTGTCGTCCCGATGACTTTGAATGGGGAACGTTTTGTGATAACTTTGTGATGCACGAGCAGTGCCGGGGCAAATTGCCTGAGTACGCGTGAGCACTCACGAATGGGCACGTAACTTACATTCATAGCCTTTCTGTGAATCGCTGAGCAGTGCCGGGGCAAAGTGTTCATTAGTAAGCGTGAACGCTTGTGAGCGGGCACGAAACTTACATTCAGAAACTGACTCGATATGAGGCTGTTATGGCCATGTGGCAGAGCGGGAAGAGAGAAGGCGTGAGCACAGAGTTGTGGGCACATTTCCTGACATCTAACACTCAAGCGGCATTTGCCAGCTTTAAGAGAGTGGGCTTTGTGAGTGTGAGAGACACGGGGGGGGTATCATGCTTGTGTGTAGGGGTAAACACTGAGATGTGGGCACATCTCTACACTTAGGACACCAACGGCATGAGCCTTTAACCAAGACGTATACCCTCTGAGTATTTCTCTGGGTCGAAGGTTGTGTGCAGGCGAGTGGGGAGCATTACCGGCTCGCTAGCTGCCAGAGCACCGCTGCAGTAACCAATTTCTAAGGGACTGACAGACTGAGATATTTTAATGGCGGTCTGGCCGCGGCGGGACTCAACCGTCTTTTCCTTCTCTACTACTGCTGGAAGGACTTCACATACTGACGTTGCTGAGCTGGACGCAGGAGGCTGATCACGTGAGCGGCCTGCAGCTGAGCTGGAGCGTCACTCCTAAAATCCATGGCAGCTGGATCCGGGCCTTCCTCTTCCCCTTCTTGCCGGCGCCGTCCACTTGGGAGAGTGCAGAGATGGAGCATTCCACGAATTAAGAATACTCCATATGGAGTTCCAGCAGAAAAGCCAGGATAGAGCAGCTGTCACCTTGGCATCTCCTTCCACCTCGCATCAGACTCAGCCGGTCTCTGTGAACAGCGCTTTCATTTTGCACGGTCCAGCAGAGAGCGGAGTGACAGCTTCGACGTCTGAACACCTCGTGTCGAGCCCGCAGGGTTGACATCAGGAGTTCTCAGCAGTGGACACAGCTTCCCGACAAAGAGCGATGGCTGCGTGGTCTGGGCCCAGACAGAGAGCGGATCACATGACTGTCTCTGGCGCTGGGCAGGGCTCGGCACGAGCCACAGGAAGTGAGAGACATTTTTAGAAAAATGTCCCTGTGCTCTTTTAGAAAAGGGTGCGAACACACAGAATAGAGCTCAGAAAAGGATACGTCGCCGGATAGTGCAGCTCGCACGGATGGCTGAAGGCGGCAAAGACAACCGGCTTCTTCAGGCGCTTTCTGAAGCTGGCTTTTCACTTCTTCAAACGGCGACGGCAACTTCTCTCAGAATCCAGCGATGCGAAGAGCTTCGCTGAAGAGATGAAAATCAGAGACGGCCTCCGAGCCCCGCCATACACGCCAAGCCAATGAGGGCACAAGTGCCCTTCATTGATCGTGACGTTCACGCCAGGCTTAGTGGGTGCTAGATGCTAGACAGCCTGCTCTAGGTCTGCTAGCTGCTGCACTGCATTGACAAAAAGAAAAAAAAATTAAGGATCATTTTTTTGGCTTCATTATATTGAAAAGATTAATCTTTCCCTTGGCGTAGCGGACTATCGCAATACGAGAGAACCTCTCGTAAGAAAACCATGTGTACAATGCAGAATAATGTAAGACTAAAGGCACATTTACTTTGGTCCCAACAGTCCATACATTAATGTGACATCACAACATCAAACATGGTCTATCTGACACATGCAACTGCTGAGATCCATCAGCTCATGCTCTTGAATTTCTTCTAAAAATGGGTAACAGAATTCACTGAAGCAAAAGTGAGTGAGAAATATCAAAGCAGGTACTATACGTCACACACTATGCTCCCCATTGTCATTGTTTTGTTTACCATAGGTTTCAATCACAAAAAGTACCTGGGGTGCCTGATCAAAGAAAAAGGAAAAAAAAAACTACAAATGCACAAGATGATTTACAACTTGGGAGTATATTCAATCAAATTAAATTAGGTTCAATTCAACAGACCATAAAAAATGTAGCTTTTACCTTTGAATCAAAGCAAGCCGACTAGCTTTCAGAGCTAGAAAATTGTTTTAAAAAAATAAAAATTACATGGTGAGGACACAAGAGCCAAGTAAACTATCACTTTCAAAAAACTTCAAAACAACAAAGCCAGGTGATTGTAAAGGTAAAAAAAATCATCACGCATTAAGTACTTCTATGATCTGTAATGACAGGAAGAAAAAGATGACGCTATTTTGCTAAGTAAGGCACATTTTTGTCAATCCATCCTAAAATAGAATAACAGCTGGCCAAACAAACAATAGCAGGAGCAGATACAGAACGAGTGTTCCTTTAACAGGCCATTCTCATTGAAGTGTTTGATATGGTGTTAAGGAATGACTGGTAAAATTGAATTCAACTTGAGGCTCCTGGAGGAGGGTGAAGGAAAAGTGACATAGCACCAGGGAATCCTCAGATGGTGGACTTTGAGAAGGACACCCTCAGGCGGTGACCTCGGCCCATGTCATAGTTGTGAAGGTCGATGAGAGCCTGAATCGCCTCTTCCACTGTGGACATCTGCAGCAGAGCCATTTTGCGATCTCTATAAGGAAAAAACAAACATGGCGGCTCAAAGCGATGACTATGCATGAACAGCTGAGAAATGAAATGCAGAGTGTTCTTACTGAAAAAACTTGAACGCCTTCACTGTACCACCAGAGTTTGAGAAGAGCAGTCGGAAATCCTCCTCTGTCACATTATCACTGGAGGGGAAACAAGCAGTTATTAGCATTTCCTCAGAGTAAATGGTAAAATGTTATTATGATGCACTGAACCAATAGAAAGGAAAACAAATTTTCCTTAGTAGCCACATTTTAATCTCAGACTTGAACTGAAAAACACTGCAAGGGATTAATTGAAAAAGATGGTCAGCAGTTGGTCAAAGATTTATAATTCCAGAACAATTCACAACATGCATTAATACAATGACAAAACCTACAGAAAAAAAATGGAAAACGATTCCCATTCATTAGAACTCTACAAGTCTGCAAAGCCACTTTACTGGCAGTTCTTCTAATGATTTTCAGTAATAGGAAGACAGTTCTCTTGCATACTCACGGTATGTTAGAGAGATGGAGTGTAGCTGAAGGGGGGAAGATGTTCTGGAAATTCTTAGACCCAGGCTTCTTGAAGCGATGCAGTGGAGAGCTGGTGAAGTCCTTGGTCAGGCCCTGATCATCTAAGCCCTCCCTAGGCAGCTGTACTGTCTGGTGCTTGGAGAGGGTCACACGAATGATCTTGCCATACATCTTCTGCCCATTCAGATGGCTCATGGCTAAATCACAAAGACACGGATGTGCGCGATGAAATAAGCACATTACATGGTGTTAATCACAAAACAAGCTGGGCATCAGCTTACCTAACTGGGCTTGGTTTCCATCAGACATCTGGATTAGAGCACTGTCCTTCTTATTGTACAGGATCTTCACGCGCTGCACATCACCGTAGACACCTTCGGTCAAGCGACAGGCAGATGGAAGAGGGAGGGAAGGAGGGAGGAGGAGAGGAGTGAACCAGGAAGGACAAGTTAGTGCTTCAGAAGCTCCGGTTCTGACATGAAAGGTGAAGATGGTGGTACAAATCTTCCAAATTATCTACACCAATAGTCCAAAACAGTTTTTCTAACAGACACAACACATTTTGATACGCCCTCCAAAAACAAGCTCATGTGATATGGCAAAGTTAAAATCAAAAGCCTACATGCAAAATAATCAACCATGCATTAATATAAGCTGTACATGAAGAGACAGATAGAGCAAGATAGAGACAGAGGCTTCGAAAGCCAAGGATTAAAAAAAAAAATTAAAATACTAATGCTAATAATTTCTTTTGAAATTTGGCATTATAGAACTAGAATTAAACTGGAAAACTAGGAAACTGTTGATAGACTAGTGCCAGATTATTAACTAACCCTTAAATGGTAAATGAAAGAGAAAACAACTGAAATGAAATTAACAATAGATAAACAAAAAGAGGTAGATTGCTAACGATAACATACCGAAGAGGGTAAACAGACTTTGGGGCGTAACCATCTTTAGAAGGAGAGAAGAGCAAGCAGCATAAGACAGGAAGAGAGAGAGTCGAGGTAGAGCGGAGATGAACAGATCATCCATAACGGAGGGTGGTTTCCCGTAGAATGGTGAGGTGGTCATGGAGCATGGGTCAAGGCAGTTAATTGGGACAAGTCGGTCCGAAGGAGGAACATTTGTTTTGGTTCAGGCACAAAGCATGAATGGGTGGAGGGCGGGGAGACAGGATTGCAGGAGAGAAAGGGACAACCAATCACAGAGGAGTCAGAAGAGGAGAGGAGAGGAGAAAAGGAGGGGTTGGAAGCAGCGTGGGATAAAAGGGGGGAAAAAACACAAAAGGAAAATAAGTTGGAAGGTGGGGGGTTTGGGGGGGACAAAAATAATATACAGGTCAGTACACAGAAAATGCAGGAGTTTGGTCAGAAAATGGCAGGGTTCTCTTTTTTCTCTTTCCTTCCCCCGACTATGTTTAACAGTGCCAGAGGTAGTCACCCGAGACCGAATGTGGGCAGGGCACATTTACTCAAACTAACTGCAGCACAGGCACGCTGAGCGGAGGACAAAGCATGCAGAGCAATTGGGAAGGCTTTGGTATGAGAAAGCATTAAGAAACAATAACGAAACAAAACAGCAGCCTATGGTAGTAAAGAGGGAGGGGCCATGCAGCGGGTAGGCATGAAAACCACCTTGCAGAGTTATGGCATCAATAGAGAGCACGTCATGTCGAAAACTCCACAAACCCACAAGTGTTTGGGAAAACAAAAACCATGATGGGGAAATTACTGAGACACTTCAAAAAAGACAGAAATCAAAGTGAGAGAGAGAGTGTGAGAGGAAATGAGAGAGGCGGGTGGGGCTACCACATTTCATACCAACTTTGAATAGCTTAGAGAGAGGCAGTGGAGCATCAGGAGAGGAAGAGAGAGATACAGCTTAGAGAGAAAAGACAGTTAGATATTACTTCCAGACAGAGCGCTCGTGAAAAGGTGCGAGAGAGAGAGAGATAAAGAGAGAGGAGAGACAGTGATCAAAATTTGCACAGAGGAGAGACTGCAGAGAGACCCTCCATTTTGACGAAAACCTTACTGAGAATGCTTTCAGTATATTTCTGCAAGTATAAATTTCACAATAGAGAACAAAGAACTACAGGTTTCAAATCGTTTACTACTCACTATCAATTCACTACTAACTGCAAATATACTGAAATAACATTGAACATAATATATGAAATACACTGAGGATGGAAATGGAACAGGTCAAATAAATTCAAGACAAAGTCACCTGTTTTATTGTGTGTGACTAAACATATCATTCTGAATCTACTGCACATCAAAAAAGTGACTGAAATGACTTTGAAATCAGCTTCAAAACATCCAGCAAGAGAGCAAAGTCAACATGGGAATGTGATTACAGTGTTTTGGGGATAAAGGATTGTATTGTAGGACTGGGTATTGTCACTGATATTTGTTCATAAGGTGCACTGAGACTACTACATGCCTAACTCATTAACACTAGAGTGTCGAAGATATGACGTCAGCTTTGAGTAAAAGCTATATAATATAACATAATTCTAAAGAATTTATGAAAAAAACTGAGGGTAAAACTGTAAGGGTTCTACAAAGATTTGTGACCCTTACACGTTCTGACTATCAAGATAATCTTTACTAGTTAATCCAGAATGTATACATTTTGAAAAACACAAGCAGGTTATAACTAGTGTGTTTTATGTCATAGATCAAAACTCAAAATATTTAGCGGCTTTGTTAACCACAGACTTTATTTCAGGCAATTTAGCAAAGAACTCCATAGACTTTAGGACAGAGGAACCGGAAGTGCTAAAATGCTAACTCAATTCCGCAATATGGCCTACAAAGTGATGTCGTAGCTTCAGCACTCTATTAACATGTGCCTTGTTTATAGGAGACGTGACAAATAAAAGCGATTACATTTGTTATGATATGTGTGTTAAATAGAACTTATGCGCCTGAGAAACAAGCACATAGTCATCTTTAAAAGTATGTGTTTGGACTGGCATTTGTGAGGTAGCTCTGTATATTTCTATGGCATTGCTGTCAGAGAGTAATTAGCTGGTGAAGTGGATTAACTTATTGTAGGGTTTACGAAAGTTATTAAGAGCATTGTAATGTTTGAAATCGGAATGTCATACGATTTTGTCAGTAGATTTTAAACTGAGCAGTTCATCAATAAATCAGTAAGATCTTACTTCAAGACAATGAGCACAGCGCTGAAATGGGGCAGGGCTGCATAAGGTTTTTATGTGCACGAACTTGGATGGGTTAAATGCAGAGAACAAATTCATAGTATAGAATTTGTCACGTCACGTCACATGCACGTTCACCTTCACGTCACGTCACTTTCTTTCAGACTAGATGAAATCATAGTCTGAAGTTAAAGAGTCTGTGAATATCATACACTGTGATTTTTCTGTGAAATCTGAGTGACCAAAGTCTGCAGACTGGCACTAACATTCCACAAATAACATCATTACATCTAAGTCTCTTCAGAAGAATTAGATTAAACTGCTAAATAGGGGTAATTATTATTTATAATAGTTTTGGTTGCATTGGCTTTCAATAGATAGACAAATGAAAAGAGCAGGGCTCTAAACGGGGACTAAATAGCTCTTGAATGCGTTCGCTAACCGACAGGTCCTGATCAAGACAGTGACGCTCACTGTCTTTGCATATGAAGATTGCACATTTTAAACAGGACACATATTAGCTGAATAAACGTCGCCAATACATACTTATAGAAAACAATTGACAATGAATAGACAGGAGTCCTGTGACAGGACCAATAAAAGCAAAACAAATCACTTATTCTGAAAAGAATATCAAGTATAAGTTTAGACGAATACGACATGGGGCTGTGTTAATAGTAAAACGTCCGTCATTTAATGTTTTTTAAAAACACGGATGGATAATACAAAAATGCTTTCTGACATTTTGACAGAAAAAAAACACAACCAAGAATAAAATTTAAACTTAGCCTGTCAATTTTGACTTGACAATTATCTCTCTGTGTGGGTGTGCAGTTCTGATACAAATTGTACTTTTTATTCCATAAGTAACCAACACGCTAGTTCATACAAAATAAATATGTAACATAATTAGTGAGGGGGTTCCGAATTGATCGGTCGCTGATCATAATCGGCCAATAATTAAATAACTGGTCGGCGGTCTCTATAAAGGCCGATCCAGAAAAGCCGATCAGATGACGCGAAACTCGTAAGACAATTTAATTATAAAATTTATAAAAATAAATTAGAAATTAATATTAATTTATATTTAATTATACAATTTAGAAAGGGTTCTTTTTTTTTTTTACCAAAATATTGATCCTAAAGAAGTAAGCTTTGGGAGAGAAATGAATCTAATAATCTCTATCCCCACTCTCTTTCTCTATCTCTATCTCTCTTTCCTCTCTAAATGCCCACAAAATCTAAAATAAGCATCCCAGAAAAAAAGCAAAGTTATAGTTATATACAGATATGGAAGTTTTTAGTTATTTCTATTTTTTGTTGCTGTGCACTTTATTATCGGTGGTCCTTGATTGTCATTTAAGTGTATTAGAAGGCTCAACTGAAGGCTGACTACTCAAAACATTATTTTGGTTATGGCCTTTTTTTGTTGCAGTTTTTAGTTTAACGTAGTCTTTTATCTTTATTTTATATTCTACAGGAAAGTCATATTTTTCAAATTGCTTTTACTTGCACCATGTAACTTTGGGTTTTTGGGCAGTAACCGAAGCACAAAAAGAACTACAAAAAATTTGACTGCTTTACGGCATATATATTTCAACTTTCCACATCCACCCCAGCCCGTTTACCTTCAGGAGTCAGAAGTACTGTAACTACTGTCCTCACCTATGAACTCGGAAGCCGGGATCGAGCGGGTTTCTTATTGATTTTCAGTCTCTTTTAAATGATAGGCCTAAAATTCCTAAAGGCCTAAAACTTTTTATGGCCTAAAATTCATATTAAATTTAAGAGGCTTTATGACTCCGTGGAAACCCTGCATAAAAGACCAATTTTAGTCCGATTTCTAACCCTATAAAAATAAGGATACAATTTTTACAGATGTCAATGTTTTTGCAAATGAAAAATTAGGCTAATTTACACCTTACACCTCAAGTTACTGTCAACTAAAATTTCTGTAAAATGTGATGCTGGTGTAATCATCTGTAGAGAGTGGCTACTGCTCGAAAATGTTAGTCTAGATTCCTAAGAGAGAATGTCTTCATTTGAGTTTTGAAAAGTAACAAAAGTTTTATGGGTTTGGAATGACATGATAGTGAGAAAATGGAGAAACTTTTCATTTTTTAAGTAAACTATCACTTTAATTTTCACACTTGTATATTTCATAATATTTTGGGCCATTACAGGTTAATGAAAGATTTGGAACGATGAGTCTATTAAAACACTGTAAGCACAAATGTGTCAGGTACCTGTAGATGTTTAACATTTAGGCACTGAAAATAAGCATGCATTGAAAGCATCATGGGGTTTTAAAGAACTGATATTGATCTTTCAATTGAAAAACTAGATTAATATGAAAAATCTGTATTTTCACCCAGCCCTAGTACTTACTGGAAAAAGATCTTCAAATTAAACAACTTTGAAAATGTTTATGACATCACCAAGAATCCCTCTTTTTAATGTTGCAACACAGCATTTCAAGTATGTCAACACTGCTCTGCTGCTAAATGTCATGAAGGTAATGTTGAGGACCCTTAAACTAAAAATGATCTTAAACAGATGAGGACTGAACATATACAACCTGAGACATACAGTGTATTGGTGACCTGACTGACAAAATGAGAAGACTGTGAACAAAGAGAGTAGGGATATGTTTGTGTGAGGGTGTTTGTGGAGGTGTACTGACCTCATCGTTGAGGTTGCTGACCAGGAGCACTCCGCCAGGTGTCGAATGTCCGGATAGCGCCACCCTCCCTGCAGCTGCTGCCGCCGCCGCTGCTGCACTCAGAGGGCTGATGGCCCCTACAGAGAGAAAGAAGAAGAAATGAAAGACTGTGTCAGGCCACATAACCAAGAAGAGCCAAAGGCTCAGCATCTCAGCTAGATCTGCCCTGTGGCCATGCATTCTAACTGTCTGCACCCAACGCACCAAGCACATCCAGTTACCCAGCCAACACCACTCACCTCGGGCAAACCCACATCCCAGAGTCAATATCTGCCGCCAAGCAGATCGCTATCTGAACCGATTTCACACAGACTGGCGCTCTGGAGCAATATCCGAAAACAAAATAGCTTTTTGGGCCCCTTCTGCTTGCTGTAGTTAGCCGCTCGATAGGGAACTTGTGTTTGGCAGTTTGGATTGCCAGTCTGTCTGAGAATATGGGCCCCTAATTAGTGTGTGTCAATCTATTGCGTCAGGCCCATAATGCAGAATGGAATGGCTTATTGTTGCAGCTTCAGATTTATGCTTTGACAAATAGCGACACTGTTTATGAATACTGCATGTCAAGTCAGGACAAATGGTTGGGTGGCTTCAACATGAAAGCCCTGCCAATTCTGACAGCACTGGAAAAGTCCCTGTCCTTCAGAGGGAAGAGCGCATTCAAGTAGGGTTAGAAAATCAAAAGGATAAAGGAAAGTAAATGGAAGCATAGGTACCTAGTGAAGATGGAAACCCTCCACCACTAGAGTAGGAAGTTACCATTCCAGAGGGAGTACCTAAGGAGAACGTGTACAGTCAAAGTCTTACGAGATCAAAACACAGACTGGGGGCCGTGGAAGCGGCATGAACGTAAAGCAACGTTTTTGAATGGCACATCAATTAGACGGGATTGCATTTCAGGCACCATTGACCCATTTTCCACAAAGAACTAGCAAACTCTCATGATTCACAATAGAGGGGAAGCATTCACACCTCTACCCTGCTCTGAAACTAAAGCTATACAGACAGAAGATGATGATGCATGTCAGAGAATGACAGGGAAGATGGGTCTTAAAGGTGTGATTGAGCAACGTTTGCATTAGAGGCACACACGAGAGACGTTTCTAACATACCGAGCAGGGAGGTGGAATCTTTGCTGAGAGCGGCGGCCACAGACGGGTCCACAGGTGGTTGGCCATCTCCCGCGGGCAGCTCGGGACGGGTGTAATCCCGGCTTTTGTCGTTGTTGTATTTTACGTTCAGGTTGACCAGCTTGGAGAAGTCAATGCGCAAAGTGCAGCAGGAGTTGTATATGTTCTGGCCATCCAAAGACTTTAATGAAAGAGAGATGCAAGAGAGAGAGAGAGAGAGAGAGAGAGAGAGAGAAGAAGAGAGAGAACAGTGCACCACGTTTGTTATTCTATGACAAGAGTGAGAAGGGATAAGAATAATTACATCCAGCGCATAATGTAGGGCCCTGGCTAAAAGCAATAAAAACGCTCCTCTACAAGTAATGACAACTGAAGTCATTTCATCACATAAATGAAAGAAAGGTACTAAACCAACATATGACTGGATCATAATTTGCCTATGGCCATAACCATTACATTAAAAATCTCATAACAGTGCTTTGGCACATCATTACACATTTATGGAGTTTGCGGTAGTTTCAAACCTCCTCTTCGTCCACTCACCAGTTTGGCCTGCTGGGCATTTAACGGGGTCACTGAACTGCAGAAGAGCTTGGAACTGATTATTTTTGGTGAATGTGATGATCTTCATGACGGTTCCAAACTTGGAGAAGATCTAAGAGAGATCAGGGCAAAGTCATGTTAATTCAGAGGCATGAGAGTGTAAAAATAGCTACATTTGGCTTGTTTTTTTTAACTGCAGTTCATTCCAGACGGATGCCTGCTATGGGCAGTGACCTGTTGGAGGACGTCCAGAGTGACTGGGTAGAACATGTTGTCGATGATTATTCGTAGTACTGGGCTGGGGGCAGGTGTTAACACACTTTCACTGGCCATGTCTGAGCTTGGAAGAGCCACCTTCCTGGACTGCTGACACCGCCTGCAGCACAGCCTGAGCTCGCTTCAGAAGGAAACCAAGGGAACAGATTAGGACAGGAGCACACTTCCGTTGCTGCTATATTTTAGGTATGAAACATTAAAACGTGTTTCTCTAACCTGGTTGAGCGCACTGTCAGTCTCTGAGCTCTTTGTGGTTGGAATACTGAATGAACACTGGTACATTACGCACTTGAGGTGTAACAGCTGTGTAGTAGTTCAGCCATGGTAACAGCTGCTTCCTCTGTTCCCAGCTCCAAAAATGCCTAAATGTGGGAAAGTGTTGAAAATGAAGAAACAGGTGTTTTTCTTAAATGGCTGAGCAAAAACTCCATTTAAAAGCAGCTTCAAGCAAGACATTTTAAGCACTAAACTGAATTACAGAAGATCTCTCAACAGGAGCTGGGTTTAATGTTCCTCACCACCACCACCCATCACATACCTGATTTTTGCCTTTAAGCATCAGGATATTAGTGACCTTTCCAAAGGGCAATCCCAGGGCGATGACCTCCGTCTCGGAAACCTCATTGGGGAGTTTCCGAATATGAATGACTCTAAACGGTGGGCTATCCATGCTGTCCTCCACCCTCAGTTTCTTACTGTCACCTCCATTAGCTGTCAAAGAATCAGAAATACAGCTGCACTCCATAAGCTGGCTTTTATTTGGTTTGATCAGGTTTATGAGACAATTAATAAAAAAGACCATTTGAACTATATATCATTTGCCAATAACTGGGGAAATTATTGAAAAATACAGACAGTGTATTATACAACTTGTTTTATTCAAGATCATCTGCTGTAAGCAAAGAAATTTTATTTCCCATATTCTGTTTGTATGGAAATTGTATTTCCCATATTCTGTTGGTAAACATGTGACATCTGTATACCACCTAAAGTCCATTGACAAAGGATTTGTTCTTGTATTTTGCTTGCACTCCTTAAAATCGTTGACCAAATTCCATTTTTTCACTTTAAATTTTTCTGGCTTCAGTTTTTTCAGTTTTCATTTTCTTTTTTTAGGTTTTCATTTTTAATAAATTAAATTACATTTTGACAATAAAAAAAGCATGTGTAATTAATTGAAATTCCGAAACTTATACAAAATAAAAAAATAAAAATGTATAATTCCTCAAAAAAAAAAAAATAAAGTCTGTTAAGAGTTATGTCCATTATAAAGTCCAGTGGCCGGATTCACATTTAGAAAATAAAAATAAAATGGCGAATAAAAAGTTAAGAATATTTGTACTCCCAAAAAATACTTCACTTTTCAGCAATTCACTTTTATTAATAAACACCCAGACACTTACAATTTTTGTAATGGCAGTGGATTGCGACCAACAGATTAAAGCTAAAAAAAGTGAGCAGTGAGAGTTTATGATGGGTGAATGCACTTTTTTGATCTTCAATCTGTTGGTTGCATTCCACTGCCATTATAAAGCTTGGAAGAGCCAGGATATGTTTTAATATAACTCCAATTGTAATCGCCTGAAGAAGAAAGTCATTTACACCTACGATGGCTTGAGGAGTCAATAATGGGGTGATTTTCATTTTAAGTGAACTAATCCCTAAGAATGTTTGTGTTTTTCTTATCATTGCTCTTTAGACAAAACTTAATTCAAATTCTTGTAAACATCATTTGTAAATAAATTCTTAAAGTTAGGATAACTGGCAACTTGCCGTATATACCCTACGATTTTTAATGGTTTGTTTGATTAACATCCCTAACAGAGTTGGCCACTGCTGAAACGGCCTCTGCTGCTCTTTCCCACACACACCGCTTACATTGGGCCATGATACAGTTATCCAACCTCCCAAGAGCCACGTTTTCACTGTGGGGACCATAAGCGAGTGTGCAAGTGCATGGCAGAGGCAGATGCGTTTCCACTGTCACTTCCTGGGCTTGATCTTGGCTCCCCAGGGCCAACAGGAAGGAGTTTTTGGCTGGTCAAATACCTTGGTCCAAAGCAGGCCAACTTGGGAGTAATCATGGACAAAGGCGAAGTTTATCCCGAGTCAGGAAATGGTCAGCAACGCTGCTCATTTCCCATGTTTTAATATCAGGCTACCAGCTAACCTCAACATTCAAGACATTTTAAACAATTTTCAGCCCAAAACAAGTTTGAAATAACTTCCAATTGAGATCTGATGGGGATTCTGATCAAGTAGAAATATATTTATATGCGATGCTAAAGGCTTAGAATGAATCTTAAGAATTATCATAACTTTTCGTAAGCAGATTTTTGCCAATCTGGTCCCAGATACTAAGATTTTAAATGACTGCCTCAGGAATGGTAACAGAAATATTTTTTAAGTGAGTGGTATTAGGTAATGGCCACAAAAGTAGACAGAGTTATAAAAAAGTGCAATTTTTGATTTTGCAAAACAAATATCAGTGTGATTGTGCAGAATAGATTTAGATGTTATTTGTTTATAAAATACTGTAATAAATCTTTACATGTCTGTTGCTGCGTGTATATTTGACAAAACCTTGCCAGGTATATTATGCAAATATTTAATAAAAACAATAAAGATTGGGGGTGTAGTTCTAAAATAGCTGTAAACCATGGCTTTTTTGGAGCTTATTGCTTTAAATAACACTGACATTCTAGACACTTATAAGTAACCACAAGTGTGTAGAAGTTTGTGAATGACAGGTATCTAAAATCTGTGGTGTTATACTAATCTGAATCCCATGCATGCAGTTTTCACTCAGTCAATTTCACATACATACACACACAAACAAAAAACATCTTTAAAAACCAGCCAAACATTTTATTTTTACACAATAGCAGATGTCCTTTTATTTCTCTTACCAGTGACTGAAGAGTTTGAACTGTACAGACTGCCAGACAGCAATTCATCTGAGCTTCTCTAGAAAGACACAGATGTACACTGCAAATTCAGTAAATCATTCAAATGATTAAAATGTAGTATATTAACTCATATAATTGTTATTTGTATCTATTGTTCACATCAGAGATCAATCCAATATATTATGGGCCTCTGTGGGTTTACTTTACTCTCTCAGATTTGTTTTGATCAATTCAGTAAACTTAACCCCTCCCTTCGTGGCAAAAACCACTTACCTTCACACCAACTGCAACATCGCTTGCAATGCTGAAGGGAGAAAACAGAACAAGTACGATGAATTTGGGCCGTTTGATATGTTACAGTTTCACTAAATCAAATACACGTCACAACTGAACACAAGAAAATAATGTCATTGGTAACGTTACAGCTATTTATCATTGGACTATACAGTAACGTTACAAAATAAAACAATTTAATGCGGACAGTAAGTTAGTATTGGCAGCAGTTTGTTAAAATACGCCGAATAAAGCTCACAGAAAAAAATACGTGTGCGTCGTATTATAGTAATATTCATTAACGACAAATTTATATTCAGCTCTCGTTTCCAGCGAGTGACCGTTATTCAAACAAAGGGGATCGGACGCACCCGCACGCGCAACAGCAGAGTACCGTTAGCCGTGAAGCTATGTAACAACATTACGTGTCCCCGTTAATAATACAACACCAACCATTTATTAGACTGATATTAAATGACACAGAATGTTCTTATTTTATTTCCTGAGCATAGGCTACATATTGCATCTATTTAGCGATAACAAGATCTACAGCGCTAGCGCGCATTTTTTATTATTAGCCAATGTTGCTTGATGCATCACCAGTCTGCGTGAGCGGCCTTGTCAGAACGCAAAAGATTACGACTAACCTTGCTTCAAAACGATCTAAAGATACTCGGAAAATGGCATATTTCATATAATATGTAAACAACGCAGTCTTACCCGTCCATTGCAGGAAAAACGTTCTTCACAGTGTGATACTGATCGCAGGAGTAGAGAGCCTTCGACACACGCTTGGAACTAGTACGCAAAATGGAGATGAGTCTGTTATTCACGGAATCACCCGAGAATAGCCGAAGACACCGCCGAACCGACGAGCAAACGCTCACAGCGATCTGGATTACAAGAAAATCAAAAATATTAATAAGAGTTTTTTTGCAGCACAGACAGCTGCATTATCATTAACAGGGGCTCCCATTGTTATGAAAAATATAGAAATATTATATATAATTATTAAAATGTGTTGTTTTCAGTCTTTAAAATATGCTAATTTAATAATTTCTAATAATATTATGTGAAAGCCACAGACATTTCATTAGTGAATGTACATTTCTCTGGTTCTGCTCTGAAAGCCTTTTGTTGTATAGCCTACTCAAGGCATAATTTATTATAAAACAGTGTCTAGCCTGTTTTAAAAAAGTATAGGTAGTTTGATTTTGAGAATACTGGGTCATAAAAGTCTGTGCTCTTCAAAAAATAAAAATAACTCACAGCTTAATTTAACATAAAACAACATGAGAACATTTTAAGGTAAACAAGCAGATTTACGTTCAATCTTATCCAATAAACATTGTCACCATATTGTTTACAGTGAAACAGCTTTGAAGGGAAATTTAACAGGATATTTTTGGACTCTTCTATGGTAATAATAATATGAGACATTAAAATAAGTGGATTAAGGCGTGGAAACCTCAGTGCTCAAAAATCAACTTGAGTGACCCTTTGTGTTTTGCTCAACAGTAGCAGCTCAGTGACCCTTTAAACGATGTTGCAGATTGCCGTAAGATCATCACACTTCACTGTTCGGAGAGCCCACAGGGAAAAAGCAATCATTCGCTGGACGGAGGGTGCCAGCCGGCTTCAACTGACCACCGATGAAAAGATGTTTACTACAAATTTCTGCACCAAATGTAACAGCTTGGCCTGAGCATCATTATATAGCATGTATCGATTTCCAATACGCAGCACATGTGACTGTTGCCTCTGGGGCCTTGGTCACCATCAAGTGAATTGGGAACTTGCAGTCCTTTGTCACTGAATCAGATTATTGATGAGAGAAGTGGGCCTTCTGGCTATAGTGTTTCATGTAACCTTTACCTAACCCTCCTCTGCTTGTCCAACACCAGTTCTGCCGTCTGTGGAAAACTGCCAGTCCTAGCGGGTGTCCACTCTTTCTGTGAACCCTGCAGAAACTGAGCAGAGCTAATGCTATTGGTAAGAGGTCACAGTGTGAATATACATGACTCTGTGTTTGCCGTTAGGTTTGCTGCAGGGCTTGATCTGCCATGTTTACCTGTTATAGCGTTTCCTTAATTATTCAAACAGCGCTGTGCATCTCATTTAGCTTGAACTAAGGTGAACTGTTCAATACGGTGAACCCGCTGACCCCCCTGTAATCACTACAATCTGTTTACCTCTGTCAATTAACCCCTTCAGACCTGAATTATGTTGCAAGTTTATGAAAAATATAAAAGTACATTTTCCCAGCTCACAAGACTTCTATAAATGAGATTAAATGAAAATAATAATAATAATAATAATAATTGTTGGCTTTAATTGTAAAAAAATTGTTGTCCATTTTAATGAACGTCAGGTCAAAACAGGTGCACTTCTCAAAAATGTACCAACATGAAATAAATTAATAAAGATAAAAATCGTTGGTCTATACTTTAAAGGGTAACTAAACCCCTGGTAAGAGCCTGACTCCACCCACTGGCAATATTTGAAAAATTTTGAAAAAGTGGGCAGACCCCAGCGGAGATAGAGGGGACGAAATAGATGCTAAAACACTCTATCCTGATCGTTTTCAATACTCTCAATTCCAACTCCTGACTCGCTACAGTGGTTTTGACGAAACAAGCTGTTTTTTATTCTGCCAAGGGCTTAGCTCGCGTGGTGAGCTGAAACCTGCGGTACGTCACGAAGTGCGGAACATCCAATAGGAAAATTCAACTGCAGTAGCCACCTTTCAACCTGAAGAGGGCAGCACTAAGACATTTTTACACCATATATTGTAGAAATAAAACACTTTATACACAAATGTCAAAAAAGTTACTCGAATCAATGACTGGTAGCTATTAATAAAGATCCATTCTTACAGATCATTAACTAAAAAAGTTGGTTTAGTGTTTAGTTACTCTTTAAGCTTTTTTTCAAGGCTTTTCACCGTTTCCACTTTAATTTTGAGGTTTTTCTTTTACAGACTGCACATTGTTTGTAGCAAACTAAATATATTCAAATTAATCAATATGGTCTATTTAGAGTCATTTTCTGTGTGCGATCAAAAACTTGAACATTATAATATTTCAACTTTAGTTGTAAGGTTTTTGCTTCATATCACTCATTTGTTTATCCATAACAAAATAAACCTTGGAATCAATCAATGCATTCGCGTTAGATTCATTTCCTGTGTGCGTATTGAAACAATTTCTCTCTTAACGGTGTTCTTGTATTTTTACAGTACATTACTGGTAGCATGGTTGCCAGCAAGTTACTGTATTTCAATTTCCAGTAAGTAACTGTATTGTAATTCACTTTACAGCGCATGAGATCAGTACTGTAAACTACAAAATAGTACTTTACTGCATTTTTATTGTATTTCATAATTTGGTCTGGTTCTGCTGTAATTAATTATACGGTATTGTACTGTAATATCTATATTGATACATTACTGCAAAATATTAATGTAATTTTTAAAATAATTAATAATAATGATAATATTATAATAATATGTAGTTATTATGAAAATATATAGCAGGAAAACATACTATGGAAGTCACTGATACTGTCAACTCTCTTGTTACCGACATTCTTTAAAATATCTTCTTTTGTTTTCAGCACAATACAAGTTTGGAACAACATGAGGGTGAGAAAGTGATGACAAATATAATTTTTGGGTGAACATTATACCTTTAAAGGGATAGTTCACCCAAAATTTTAAATTAGCCCATGATTTATTCACCCTCAAGCCGTCCTAGGTGTTTGACATTCTTCTTTCCAATACAATCGAATACACGAGTTATTTTGAAAAATGATCAAAATATGTTTTTAGAAACAGGCTTTCAAACCCATTGTCCATTCTATATAAATAAATAAAACTAGAAAATGTTGCTTGCTTCTGTGTTTGGAGTGAAGTTCTGCCATGCTTCTCTAATGTAGTGTTTTGTTTTTTGTTTAATAATTACTACATGCAGAGCTTTACTGCCATTTGATTGGATGAAAAATGTCCAATCTCATGGACAGCAGGCTTTAAACTAGGCGAAATGCTCCAGAAGTAAAAAAAAAAAAAAGTCTGACATGTGATGTCCATTGTAATGGACACAGGGTCTGAAAAAGCCTTTTACAACATTCTCAGAAAGCCTTATGGACCCAAAGGACGGGGAAGGGGAATAACAACAAAAACAGGACCATAAACAGGACCATTTTCAAGTCTTTGTGTAACCACCTTTTGTCGATATTCATTTCATATTAATAAAGAATGCTTTTAGCTCTCTTTAAATAGTTTATATCTTTGACCGTGACATTGAATCTGGCTTCCTTTTGTAGCATAACTTATTTTTTTATCACTGTATTCCTGTTTGGATTAGTTTGCCAATGCTTGTAATTCAAACCCACAGGTGAGCTGGTTTCAATTTCATTTGGTTAGTAGGCCTACAAGTCTTGTTATTATAGAATGAGCTTTGTGAAAGCATTCTAAATGTGTATAAAGCATATTTTCTGCTCTTATATGAACAAATTTGTGCAGTTAGTCCACGCAAAAATGAACACATAAAGAACACAAAAGAAGATTTTCAATGAAAGGAATGAAAATGAAGCTGTGAGGTATAGTGTTCACTGGATTGTATAGTTTAACAATGCCATTATTCAGCTGATGAAACATCTTTCCAAAAACCTTTCAGAAGACAGAAACTCTATAAAACATTTTTTTTAAATGGTAACATGTGATCTAGTAACTGAATCAAGCACATGCATTGAAAAAAATATAAGACTGTACTTGAACCAATTCACTTACATTTAAAAAAAACTGAGATTTTTTTCTTTAGATGAAAAGAAAAGTCTTACCGGTTAAGAACAACATGAGGGTAAGAAATTACAGTCAATTTACTGCATAGTGTACTGATTTTTTCATTAGTTTATGTTTCTTTATTTATGTATTTAGTTTATATTTATTTGGCTTTAATTCTTTTTTATTTCAGTTTTAGTAATTCAACTTATTAATTTCAGTTACATGTTCATATTGTACATGTAAAAATTATATGATCAATAAGTTATGACAAAATATGTTTTTAGATTGCTTTAAATCATCAAAATAAATTATTTAAAAAAATAACAAAATAAATTAAGTTAGTTTAATTTAGTTTAAGAATTACTTGAAGGCAGCATTTTCAATTTGTTATAGTTTTAGTTATAAATAACAATAACTACATTTTATTATTCCTTAAACTTTAACTTGAATGTTTTTACTGTTTGGAAACTTGACAATGACTTATAGGCCACTAATCAATGTGTGATTACTATTCACTTCTGAATCAAATTATATCAAGTTTGCAAATTACTTATAGATGTTAATTAAAGATCTCATTAGAATGCTCAATAAAAGCGAAATAGTTCCCCTAAATGATTAAGATAAATTATGTGCCGTTATTCTTCTGTGCCCCATTCTGAATTGGTTTTCTCAATGCTGGTTAAATTAAGCAGTTCTTTGTTCCAATTAGATGCTCCAGCGTCTTTTTGTTCTCTTACTCTTTGTCTTTGGGCCTGTGGTGTATAGTGTTGTGCTGCTTTATTGTTTGACCTGTGCTGATTTCGAGAAAAGAAAAAAATGCACAGATGTTTATGGTCACCTTATTCTGAAATGGACAGTCCCGTCTATTGTAAGAAAACATCAGTTGATGTGAAAAAAGAAAGTGCCATTATAAGGTGAATAACCAGTTATTACACTCACAGTCTTGTTGAGCCGAGTGGCCTTTGAGAGTGACGGCTTGTGATTTCAGACGTGTCTGTTGAAATGTCAGGGCACTTCACATTTCCGCCCCGCTTCCTTTAGCAGGCCACCACCTCATCTTGCAGACAGGACAGTAGTGTTCAGATTTCCTCCGCTGGCCTGCCATGCACTGCTCTGCTATAATGGGCTGTGTCCACTGCTCCTGACCCTGCTTGATGGATGAGGTTTAACATACAGTAGAAGACAACAGATGAGGGATTGATCTTCCATACACAAGAAGACAAAAATAGCCTACCTTGAGCTAATTGAGATCATACTCAGACAAATGAAGAGAAAGGCAGTGTTTGTATAGTTTGTTGTGCTCACTTATAAATGAAAGTAATTATTGAGCTGTACTTGCTATATATTCTAAATGAAATGCTGCCGCACCTCCAGAAATCAATTCAAGGTTCCAAGAATGAAAAGTCAGGTTTTAATCTAAAAGCTGGAACTCAAACAGTATGGCACTATTGCAACACTACTACATCAATGGCATTTACAATAATGTTCAAACGTTTGGGGTCAAGAAATTGACACCAATATTCAGCAAGGATTGATTAATTTGATCAAAAGTGAGAGTCAATACTTTTACACTGTCACAAACAAGTTATATATCCAATAAATGCTGTTGTTTTAAACTTTCTATTCATCAGTCTTCATATTATATATATATATATATATATATATATATATATATATATATATATATATATATATATATATATACATATACATATATATATATATATACATATATATATATATATATATATATATATATATATATATATATATACATATACATATACATATACATATATATATATATATACATATATATATATATATATATATATATATATATATATATATATATATATATGTATATATATGTATGTATATACATATATAGCTCACGCTTGGCAAATTAAACACAATGTACTATTTTTAATCGATTGCAGGACATCGACGTGTTGTGGTACATAGGATGTACATCTGATTTGTGATTTAGCATTGTATTAGCACCCCCCCCCCAACACACCTATCCCACCCACTTTTTAAAGCACTTTATAAAGTTACGCCACTAAAAATAATCCTTAAAAATGTGCAGTTTTCACAAAACCTGAAGCAGCACAACTGTTTTCAACATTGATCAATGTTTCTTGAGCTCCAAATCAGCATATTACAGTGATTTCTGAAGGATCATGTGACATGAATATATATATATATATATATATATATATATATATATATATATATATATATATATATATATATATATACATACTGTATATATATATATATATATATATATATATTATTTTTTCACTGTATTTTGATAAAAAAATCCTTCTTTTGTCCATACAATGGAAGTTATGTTAACTAAACTTTTTTTTGTGTGTGTTCTTTAGAACGAAGAAGGATAAAGGTTTTAAAATAAAATAATTTTTTGTAACACATAACAATAAGGTTTCATTAGTTAACACATTAATTAACATGAACTTTAAGAATGAATTGAACTTCTAGCTTTGTTGATGTAAATTTCAACATCTACTAAAACATTATTCAAATCAAAAGTTGTATTTGTTAACATTAGTTAATGCACTGCGTAGAATTTAGTAGGGATGGCAAAACTTAAAATATATTTATATATTGATGTCCCCGTCCCGTCCCACCAATTTCAAAATCTATGCCACTGCTGTGAACTAACATGTATAAACAATGAACAACTGTATTTTAGTTAACTAACATTATAAATGTTTTGTTCATTGTTAGTCAATGTTAACTAATGAAACCTTATTATAAAGTGGCATCATTGCTTTGAATAAAAGCATCAAAATGCCTAAATGTACACTGTAAAAAATATTATGATCAATAGGTTATGACAACACGTTTTTATAATTGCTTCAGCTCAAGTTAAGCATTTTTTAAAATAAGTTTAACAAGGTTCAACTCATTTTATAAGTCAGTTTAATGTAATTTACATTTAATGTAAGTTAATATGACTTCCTATTTAAAAAATTAAGGCAGCAATTTGTTTTTAGATATTTAAGAATATAAGGTTTAAAAGTATTTAAGTTAAACATATTTCAGAAAGGAATCAAGCAATAATATATGCAATACTTAATCTTAAATGTGAGATTTTAAACAAAACACGTTATAACACTCACACAAGGTTTAAGTAATCTCACCAAGCCCTGCATGGATCTCTTTCTGCTCAAAAATATTAACATTTCAGAACCATTTATCTGTGAAGACCCACACACTGTCATACCACCATGACAGATAATAATTTAAATGATCGATGTCTATTAAATATACATTTTAAATCCCCAAAGTTTGCTTTTTATGGTATATAAATATAGTTATGTTTGCCGTGTCTTTGTGGCCTCGGCACAAATGACAAAATGATGGATTTTAACAGTGTGTTCCACACTTTCTTGCACATTTTTTAAAGTTAGGTGAGGCGTGTCTTGTCTCATAATTTACAACATGTAAACACGTCTTTATCTCCATGAGTGCGTGACACTGAGGCAGTTTCCATGGAGACATTCAGCTAAAAAAAAACGCTTGTACAAATAAATCTCATTAACCTCTTCACCTCTGCCTACGTCTCTGGAGAATGGTTCTTCACAAACAGGAGCCCGGTTTCTTCATTCTGTCACACAAATTCATTTTAAGCACATTGTAACCTGACAAGGTGTCACGGAGGGCAAGTGCGGAGGGGCAGACGGCTTCACCACACACACATGAACTGTGCTCAGCGGCATATGATGCCTAATGGACGTGGGCTCACATTAATGACTCCGCGTCTGTCCTTGTTTAAAAAAGGAGGCATATGTACCGAACAAGTTGCCGTTCACTGAAGCAGGTTATTCCAAGTCTTTAAATTAATGTTGGGGTAAATGTTTGTAGATGTTGCCATTCTTTTCCTGAAACTTCATTGTTATTTTACAGCTGTTGTAAGTGCAGGCACTCTGGGTATTATGAAAATGGGCCCTACCAGTGAAAAACAAAATAATCCACAGAACCATAACATCGAAATTAGACATAACATGGCAGCAATAATACTAATGTATGTGTATGAAAAACAAATATACAAAAAGCCAAATATGGCTTTCAAATGTGTGAGTAAAAGTCTCAGCTAAATGAATAAATGAAATGTTTCATATAAATGGCGTTAATAAATTCTAGGATGTATAAAAAAACAGCAGTTGGCGCATAAAATGAAGAAGTGACTAAGATACAAACAAAAAGTCAGCAGTCAATGAAACATATGTGCAGCAATGTGAAAGAAATGATTTGTTTATATATAATATGCATTTAATATAAAAAAATAGTAAATGTTCATTTAATTAGTAACTATGTACACAGACCTTTTTCAGAGCAAGACATTGCAGAAAGGTTAAAAATTAATTGCTATGCATTTTATACTCACATATTTTCATAATGTGCAAAATGCTGTTTCTTCCGAGCAAATGTGCTTTTAAACATTTAAAGGGATAGGTCTACATTGTTTTTAAAATTCTGTTATTATTTACTCATCATCCAGGTGTTATTTTAGTATAATATGCTGTTTATTATTTTTAAAATAGCTTTTATTTTTATATTTAATTTTAGTTTAAATGTTGTTGATTTTTTCTATTTCTATTTCACATTTATTTATTTTGCATTTTGGATAGGTCTATACATTTTTTAATTCTGTTATCATTTACTCATATCATCCAGGTGTTATTTTAGTATAGGGTAATATGCTGTTTATTAGCTAATTTAATTTTAGTTTAAATGTTGTTGATTTTTTCTATTTCTATTTCACATTTATTTATTTTTCATTTTTGCATTTTGGATAGGTCTATATATTTTTTAATTCTGTTATCATTTACTCATATCATCCAGGTGTTATTTTAGTATAATATGCTGTTAATTCTTTTTTAAATAGCTTTTATTTTCATATTTAATTTTAGTTCAAATGTTGTTGATTTTTTTCTATTTCTATTTCACATTTATTTATTTTTCATTTTTAGTATTTCAACAAACATTTTTATTTCAGTTAAGGCAATGTCTAATTTTTCATATTAGTT
Organism: Hybognathus amarus; assembly: GCA_030378365.1. Classification (NCBI taxonomy): domain Eukaryota; kingdom Metazoa; phylum Chordata; class Actinopteri; order Cypriniformes; family Leuciscidae; genus Hybognathus; species Hybognathus amarus. The sequence goes on along the minus strand of JAQIUQ010004019.1, from coordinate 75,266 downwards.
CATATTTCCATATGAGAAATATTTAATCTAATATTCATTCCAGCTACATTTCAATAAATGAAAATGATTAATAATAGTTTTAATTAACAATAACAATACAGGTCTAAAAAAAAAATTTCTGCGAATACAAAAAAAAATATTTTAGATGTTTTTCTCCATATGAGGAAAGTCATGAGGTCCAAAACAACACTGTACCCCATTTGCATCCCCATTGCAACACTGACTTCCATTGCATGGACAATAAAAAAATGCATTGTCTTCTACAGAAGAAAGAAAGTCATATAGGTTTGGAATGCCATGAGTAAATGATGGGTGAACTATCTCTTTAAGAATATGCACAAGTCATAAAATTCAAGTCATAAAATCAGTTTCTTAATAAGAAGAGCGCAGCATGAAAAAATTATACAGATTACGACTTCTTACTATTTTCTGCATTTAACCATTCTGTTGTTGATGTATTTCTTGCTATTTATATCATGATGTGGCAACCGCTTATATCGCCTATAGGACGAGTCAGCCCTGTTTATAATTGCATGTCAGGCATACGGAAGCGCTGTAAGGTCAAGCAAACTCCAGTGGTGTTAAATACTCATTAGAACCACAAGAGAGCGATTGCATCTCTGTTCACAACATAATGATTTCAACACACACAAAATACACCAGAGAATCGCAGAGAAATAAAGATGTGTGTTGCCCTCCCTGAGAGTGCATGTGTAATGAGTAATATAAAAAAGCATGTATGTCTACTTGCACGTTTGCACGTACATCTGTGGCCCCCACACCAAAAGGCAGGTCACTTTTACCCCCTGGGGGAAGCTGCTTGAACACTGCTTGTTATCCTGTTGTGCGAGACAGAGTGTGACAGCCCCTTAATCCAGCCAGCTTTGTGCCACTGCCCCCGACACCATGCTAAATTGTGTTTGCTTGAGGAAGCTCTCAGAAGCATCCAGCCCGGCCACATCTGTGACCTCCCTGACACATACAGAGCAAATACCACAGAGACCGCACTGATGGGAAGCTCTGCCATCTCGGACACAGGCCGGAGACTCTTTTGTCATAATTCGTCCATTGATAGCATATGACGTTCCATCTTTTCCACTCGAGAAGGCAAAAGCGCTGAACTCAATTCCCCTTCCAAGAGCTCCTGCCATCCTGCGACATGGATCTCAAGTTTCCACCGTGTGATTCGAAGCGAGAGCACCTGCCTGGGAGGATGTGAGGTGAAACACAACCTGGTGAAGTTGAGGAGCTGCTAAAACATTGAAAAAAGCATAGTGATACTTAGAAAATACTCTAATTTGTTACTGTTTATCTAATGGATTCTTTGGCTGCATCTGAAAGGGAATACTTTCCCTACTATATAGTAGGCAAAAAACAGTATGTGACGATGACCTACTTCCTCCGGTGAGATTCTGAAGTGTGCATAAGATAGACACTTTACTATCCCATGAGGCCCCAGGAGAGGATTCATGAATGACAGTGAAATGACATAACTGATGCAGGTCACATGATAATGACAAGTGAAAATGATAACTGCGTCGGGTTGTAACTAGCAAAAAAAAAACTTGCCGCTGCATTGCGCCTGGTGTATGAATCTGCAAACAATGACAATCAAATTTAAGGACTGGATTTCTAAACACACATACATAAAAAAAAAAGTTACTTAATATGATATTTAAATCAATTAAAATAGAATACCATCATTTAAATTGTGATAATATTTCAGGTTAATAACTGCAGGCTTGGTGGACATAAAAATCGTCTTTCAAAACATTAAAGAGGTCATGAACTGGCTTTTTAAATTTTATTATATTGTTGTCTGAGGTCAACTTATGACGTTCGCTTGGTTTTTGCATTCAAAACATCAAAATGAATAAGTCATAGGCTATTTTGTACCCAAGTTTTGAGCCTACCTGAAAAACGCTCGGTTTTTATGGGCGTGTCGCACAGAAGACTTGGAAATAAACGCCCACTGCTGTGAGTGGATAACAGTTTTGCATATTATAATGAGTTTCAACTCACCCGTCGATGCACTTGGGGGAAATTGTTTTGAAAACGTCCAATGTTGTAAAATGGCAACCGGAATGATTCGCCCCAGAGTTCTGCACAATTCCCGTCAGATCCAATATAGACGGCACAGCGCTGTTCTTTACTCTTTAATCGGTCTGCAAATCCAGTCTTGTTTACAAAACAATCCTCAGTGAAATTAACAGACGACGATGTTTTACCCTCATCAGCTGGAACGTCATTAAAAATGAAGTTTATCCATGCAGTCCTATTGGAATCCACAGGAAGCTTATGCAGCGACTGTCTTCTCCACAACCAGGCACTACACAATATTCTGTATTGCTCGGTAGCTCGATCCGGTTTGTCATCACGAGGTAGGCATCTATGTTATTTTGCTATGCGTGTAATGTGCGCATCAGGTGGGCGGTGCTAAATCGGCCATGTTGAATTAGGCGTTGATCTCTTTTCTGCGGGGTGGTGTTTTATCCTCTTTGACGTCATAGTTCCCCACTTTGAAAGCTCGAGTCGTTTGCTGAGGCTGGTGTCAATAAAAGCTTTTAATGGACTAACAAGGATGTTTTCAGTTCTGAAACTTACAGGATATTCTTATAATATGATGACCTCTTAGATGTCAAAAGACCTCTTAGATGTCAGTTCATCACCGCTTTAAAAATCATAATGAACCCAATCTTTCAAAAGGTAGTATTATATAAGATGTTGGGCCTTTAACAGAAGAAACATTTTTTCATGGGCAAACCACTTTTCCTATTTCTCTGGTGCAAGCAGAAGTGAAAGAGGAATCGCAGTGTGTGTTTGTGGTTTTATCACCTAAGAAAATCTGCCTCCCTATATATCACTTATGCCAGAATTCACTACTGCAGCAAACACATTATAAATTGTGGCAATCAATTTCAATACGTCATACTTTTCTCCTGCACCACTGGGTCGCTCCCTCAGGCTGTGGGCCCTGGGCTTAAGCATCAGCATCAGGAGACAGTGTCGAAGAAATTATTACTGAGTACTGAACAATAGTTAGGGTTAGAGAGAAAGAATAGTACTGGTAAGAGGAAAAATATACCGTGAGGGCTGGTTTCCTCCAGATCTAGCACAGCATCCACACAGCTTCAGTCTTGGGAGAGAATCCAGACTCACAACACCTGCAACCGAACTGCACAAGCACCACGGGGTCTGCAGAGATGCAGCGAGACATCTGGGAACTAATGAAGCCACAGATGAGCTAAATGTTAATTAAAGTTTCTGTAATAAAAATCCATATGGTGGCCTACTGATTAGCACACTCAAGATACACTTGAAGAGTTTCATTATACCAGTACAAGGATGTTACTGAGGTTTCTCTTTGCAAAAGCACGGGAGCCACCAGGGAAAAAATCTGATCTGAAGCTTTAGTGCTTTATGCCAGTGGAGGGGGGCTTATATATATGCTCATAAAACTTTTTTATGTTCATATTTCTTCAAAAACATCAATGCACTTTAAAATGATAGCACTTATTCTTGCTGAGAACGCTGTGCAGAAATTATGTTCAAAAGTTTGGTTTTGACAAAAGTATTTTTGAAAATGGAAGCATACTATAGACAAAAGAAAATGATATCCAATCCTAAAAGTGATTAAGGTTTGACTTAATAAATGGCTCCTGTTGGTAGATGCCATAACGATACTATTCTGGGGACGATAAGCATCTTTCTCCATTGACAACTGTTCAAAAAGAAGCTGTGTATTTTGACAAAATAAAAAAGGTCCTGAACCTAGAAAACCATCCCGTTCTCATCCTAAGGAGTCATATACTGACGCTTTTGCCAATGCGTATACATCCAACGCACATGGCACCCTTTCAGCGTCAATATGAGACGCAGATATGTATGGGCCAGAAGGTGCCTCCTATGCCTGGTTCAGATTACATGCTTTTTTTTGTCTGTTACGATAGTCACTGTCAGATTATACGATTTTGACTCCTAAAATCTTGTTGTGTCATTGACTACACGTTGCGTCCTGACCAGTCATCAAATGCCGTCTTTAACGGCACGCGTGATGTCATCGAGAAGGCAAAACTAGCGAGTGACTTCTGGAAACGAACGTAAACAAACAATGGATGAAGCGGTGAGTGTTGTATTGGCTGTCCTGTGTTCACAAAGTTAAAAAAAAAGAAAAGTTAAAAAAGAAAGAAAACCCGACAATGGACACGTTCCTGGATTGCTCGAAGAGGACAGTATGGGCTGTCAATCCTCCAAAGAGAACTTGAGGTAAAATATTGTTTTCTTATATATTTTTACTTTTAGTTTTAACATTAGCCATTGTCTCTCTTTCGTTTTGCCTTTTTTGAAAGTTTCTGTGCTCCTATTGGCCAACCTCATACATGTGACGGGACCGTCGTGAACGACCGTTAAAAAAATTAAACATGCTAGTCTTTTTGTCAGATGCGACGTAGGTTTGTCGCCCACTATGACACACTATATGAGATGATACGATTGAATCTTGCATCCCGACCAGCGCAGTCTAATCCCAATTCGTCATATAACTGATCGCTTGGGACGTCTTTTGACCATTCGTCAATATACGACTATTTAGGGCCCCCTTAAACGTCGGTAGATGACGTTATGGGATCCTAACTCTACCTCATACCTAAACCTAACCCTAAACCCAACTCGTCACCTAACTGACGTTAAAGGTAAAGCGTCAGTTGTATGACGACCCGGGATTGTCATCTACCGACGTTTAAGGGGGCCCTAAATAGTCGTATATTGACGAATGGTCAAAAGACGTCCCAAAACGTCAGTTATATGACGAATTGGGATGAGACTGTGTTGTCCCGACGCCCGTTATCGTTTTACGATCCCCACGACACCCTACGTCAAACAGATCATGCCAAAATCGGGCTAAAATCGTGTAATCTGAACCAGGCATTCATGGTCTAAACCTAACCCTACCCAGACCTAAACCTACCCATAACCGAAGTGCTTTATATTGACGCTAGGGTGCCATGTGCGTTGGATGTATATGCATTGGCAAAAGCGTCAGTATATGACGCCTTGGGGATGAGAATGCATTGAGAAAACAGAGAGCTGCAATTTGTTGTGTTGTTGAGTTCATTTCCTTTGTGGTCACTGTGATATAATCACAGATTGCATGAAAACATTATTTAAATGGGGAAAAGGAGTGCTGACGATTCGTATTGAGATTAATTTCACCAGCTGATGCTGACTAGGCAGCAGTTCTCACTAGAACTGCAGGTGTAATGCCATCCAGCCGTATGAAATTATTTCACTTTATGCCTTCGCATTTTTAAAACTACTATCACAAAGGAGATTTTGGTGACGCTTTACAATAAGTTTGAATTTGTTAACATTAGAACTGACATGAAATAACAATGAGCAATCCTTCTACAGCATTTATTAACAGTTAGAAAATATCTCACATCCAATCAAACTTACATCAGCTTGATATACCGTCAGCACTTACAATGAAATCCATTCATTACAAGCAGCTTGACATGGGCAGATGGCAACTGGTTTAATCTTTTCACCCAGAATCCTAGGCAGCCTCAGGTTTCCACAGAGGCAATCATACGCACTGAGGGATTGGATAATTGCCATTGATGGCAGCCAACCTTCCAGAGACAGGCCTCATAGTTTCACAAATAGCACAAACTGACTCGATGGTCAAGGGCTCAAGCCAAAGTTTCAGAAAACAATCCAGCTGGGTGCTGATGGAAGATAATTATAAAGTCTCTATGAATGATGTCCATAGTCCAAAACATCCGGTTACTATTGGTATATACAGTGGCCGCAAAATGATTTGGACATGTTTGGACTCTTAGGCCACCCTTTAAAATGTATGAATCACATTGCATCATGTATCAAAATATTAAACCAAGTGCAATGGCAAACAAATGAAACTAGATATATTCTCAGAACTAAGTTTTTTCAATGAGTCTTAGTCAAGGTGGATGTATGAATTAAATATGAATAATCCACTGACGTACCAATTATTTTGTTTCTTAGAAAATATTTTTGGGTGAAATTTAGCTCGAAAAGTGTTTAGTGCTTTATTTTCATAAAGCACAAAATAAACACAAGCAATAAGCAAATGATGCAATTAAATACAATAATTATTTTTAACAGCCAGCATTAACTGAGAAACTTTGTCATTTTTTTCAGTCCCAATTATGTGCATGATATTGTTATATCACATTATATTATATTATATTATATTATATTATATTATATTATATTATATTATATTATATTATATTATATTATATTATATTATATTATATATATTATATTATATTATATTATATTATATAGACATGAATATTACTATACATTCAGTCTGCATGCAGTCAAGTGTCATAATGATGGTTTTGAGCAGCGAAATTGCTGCACAATAGTAATTACCAAATAAACAGAAAATTGGACCTAAGAGTCCTCAAGTGTTGTTCAAATGAAAGAAGATTCAGATGACAGCTGTTTATTCCTGTAAGTTATGGTCCCACATGGACCCCCAGAGAGCTGTCAGAAAAGAATCATTTCTCCTAACGGACCAGAAATGACTCATTAAAAGCTGATGACATGATGGTGTTGAGTGCAAGGCAGTGGTCCACTCTCTCCCAGAATGCCGGAGCTGCAGTCATTAGCAGGGAGGTTGGGCAGGCTGAGGAATGAGGTCACTGTGTTCCAGGGTTGAGCAGAGCAGAAGGAGGAGAGCCACTCTGGCCAGGACCATAATGAGCACATTCAATGGTTTTGTGTGCAGCCTTTCACACTTTCTCTCTGTCTTTCTGAATTCTCACACACACCCGGCACCCACCCACACACATGCATTTATTTTATTTATTTTTACTGACAAAATGAGGGATCTAGAACTAGTTTTTCTGTTTAGGTATAAATGTATTTAAATATATTTTTTTATAAATGGCATTTTATGCATTTTGCATGAATTTGCAAGCTAAGATACGAGTCCACATAGTGAAATTGTGAATACTATGCTCAGTGACATTTTTTGAAAGTCAAGGTTTGGCCTTTTTAAACTATAGGTGTGAAGGATATCGTACTGCACCAGATGACAAAAAAAATTATAAGAAGGCAGAACGCTTAGAGCTGTATTTACGCAGTGTTCACTGTCCCTACATGTAGAAGTGTATTTCACTGAAATTCATTCAGTTGAAATACAATTTTATCAAAACACACATGCATAAGCATGGTAATGGAAATATTTACACAGGTGGAGCTGGGGAAGGTGGAGGGTTTCAGAGGAATTCTGAAAGCGCGCTGCAACCCAGCAAACACAGAACGTTCCCCTAACGTTCCTGAATGGTTTCAGGAACCAAACAAGAACGTTATAGGTTCCATTTTTATAACGTAAGGAGAATGTTCCCGGGAATGTTCCCTTAACCTTAAGGGAAAGTTCTAGGAACGTTCTGGGAACCCGTTCCCAGATGATTCCCAGAACTTAAATTTGTTTGCTGGGAAACTGCTATAGCAAACTCTAGCAAACCAGCTATTTAAAGGGATACTCCACTTTTTTTTGGCTCATTTTACAACTCCCCCAGAGTTAAACAGTTGAGTTTCACCGTTTTCAAACGCATTCAACCAATTATCTGATATTTAGAAGAATATCAGTAACCAGAGACCAGATATTGTCGGAATACAATCATTGACTTCCATAGAATATATATTTTTCCTACTATGGAAGTCAATGAGACCAGATACTGAACTCCATAGTATATATTTTGTCCTACTATGGAAGTCAATGTGACCAGAAAATCATCTGAATGGGTTCGAAAACGGTAAATCTCAACTGTTTAACTCTGGGGGAAGTTGTAAAATGAGCCTATTTCCAAAATAAAGTGGAGATATCCCTTTAAAGGTTGAGCAGCAGGTCACTGGCTGCAGATGCATCAGGATCCAATCAGCTTGTGTAAACAATGTAAATGTCCAGCCCGTGTTACATTTGCGCTAAAGGGTGCCATGTGCGTTGGATTTAGACGAAATTTCAAAAGTGTCACTATTTGACGCCTAGGATGAGAACGCGTTGAAATGTCATCAGGAGAGTTTCAGAGTTTCCTGAAAACTTCCTATGATGTGATATAATGATGAAAACAGTCCTTGTTCTCTTTGCATTGTGCAGTGCCCTTCAGACTAGGGTGACCAACTGTCCTGTTTTCCCAGTATAACAATATAACAATTTTCTATCCATACAGAAGAGGCATAACCTACTTTAAATGTATTGAAATTAATAAGGTGTCTTTCAGTAAACTTTAAGTATCATTTGAGTAGGCCTATCTGTTTGCCAGGCCAAGTGTCCTGGTGTTTGGTAATCGAAATACAGTCACCCTACTTCAGACTAAAAATATATTTGCCCTGTGTGGTTTGGAATATCTGTTTAGTCCACTTTGCAGGGCACTATTGGATGATTGGAATGCACCGCAGGAAATATCTATCTTGCATCAACTTCAGATCCAGAGACCAACGAAAACACATGATTTCAGAAGTACCCTCAGGGCTGAACATCGCAATAAAGATGCTTTTCATCTCACACTGGAGCTGAAGAACAATTTTAAGTGTCCCACATACACATATTTTCAATAAACCTTTCTTTGCTGTCTAAAAACCTATTATCACACCACTGTGAAGAGTACTCAAGGCTGGCGCCAAACCCCATATCACTATCCAAAACAAAAACATCTTTATTTGGAATTTTAAAAACTCATAAAAACAAGAAGGTTTATGAAATTGTCACTGTATTTTTTGGAGGAAAAATTGAGCACTTATCCAGACAGAATCAAGCTGCATTAACAAAAGCCACTATATTTGTGGAGTTTGACCAGACAAACCCTCATACCTGTCAGTGCATTTCACAACTCCTGACTGAAATCAAGCAATATTGCATATTAATAGGAGATTGTGTTGGTCAGCTGAACAGTTTCTTTATTCAGACTTGTTAGAACAGGGCTGTCAATCAAAATACCAAAACATTTTACACATACTAAATGTGACGTGTACTTTTGGTTGAAATTATCTTGTAGGTTTTAAGTCAGAAAATACTGCTTATGTTTCATACCTGTAAATATATGTGGAGAAATATACAATATCCTATTGTGGGGCCTTTAATTCCAGTTTCTGTTGTATGATCGAGTGGTTTATTTTCGCAATAATGACTGGCTGACTGTACATTATTCTGAAACTCACTAGATAAATAAATACATAGACAGTTTAAATTATTTTATAATCTTAGCTGGATATTATCTTAAAGGAATACTTCACCTCTGGAAAGATGAATGTGTATTTATTAGTGCTGTCAAACGATTAAAATATTTAATCGCGATTAATCGCATTAATGTCATAGTTAACTCGCGATTAATCGCACATTTTTATCTATTCTTAATGTCTTTTGATTTCTTTTTGTTGCATTTTTTTTTTTCATTTTAATGCTCTTATCAACATGGAAAAGTGGATTGGCTTGTTTAGTGCAAATGTTTTTTTTTAATTATTATTATTGAAAATAACATTGGAATAGTGTTCAATTTCACTCTAACATATATAGCCTAAATAATCTCTCACACAATGCAACACTGTCCATCAATAAAAGGGTGAAAGAAATACTGACGAGGTCCTGATATTGACGAGGGGGTGGAGAATTTGCATCATCTGTGTTTGTGTGTGTGTGTGTGTGTGTTTGCTTGGCCATCATCAAGTGGTGTTTCAGGCTGGACGTGCTGCGATGATGATAGCTCAGTTCATAATGACAAAACATACAGATCGCTTTGGTCTTGTCAATGGGACAATTTGGCAACTTTTTAAAAGTAAACTTTACATTCAGAATCTCATTGGCATCCATTTCGGCGTCTCGCGCTCGTCATCCACTCAAAACATAACGTTACTATTTGGCCGGCTCGCAAGCTGAAACGAGTGTGTGCGGCACAAAACGTCCTCGCGCTGCGCTCTGAAACCCATTCATTTCAATTGCTTGCGCCGCGCGAGGACGTTTCGTTGCTTCTTCGACCAAAGCGCAAGCGGATCTAGCTGAGACCGGAAACAAAACATCAGGCACGCCGCACACTCGTTTGGGCTTGTGAGCCGGCTTTGAGTGGATGACGAGCGCGAGACGCTGAAATGGATCAGGACGCATGCCGCGTCCTGTTGCAAAAGTATGTGAAAAAACTACAAAGTTTGCTAGGACAAAAAGACCGTTAATCGCGCGATAAAAACATTAACGCCGTTAAAATGGGTTTGCGTTAACGC
>JAQIUQ010004019.1:15000-60000 GCA_030378365.1 Hybognathus amarus | reverse complement strand
GAGGAATGTGAGAATTGCTTGGACACGCACACATAATATGAGGCAATACTTCACAAAGAACGCTCTAAGTACGAGGCAGATAAAGGCTGGGCAGTGAGATATGATTCAGAACAGGTGAAGGTAATCAGAGCGCTAATGATGCATACTAAGGAGAAAGTATGCAAATCACTAGAATTCAGGAGAGGGCGCTTGTGACTGAGAAATGGTGGAGTCATGGAGAGTGGACGCCGTAACAGCATGAATAATATTTTTAAAAATAAAGTTTTAATACAATTTAAAATATGTAGGAAAACATCTATGTAAAAAGGGGTCACCATGAAAATCAAAATGGACAATTCTTGTTTTTAATGGAATATATAATTATTTATTATAAATTAATAATCAGAGCACATCACTCTTTTCTTTTTTATTCACGTGCCCTCATAACCCTTAATGAAAATAACTTAATCCTTCCAAAATAACCCTCTTCTTCTCTGATGATGTGTTTACTGGCATGAGGGCGGGACAACCTGTCACTCAAATGAGATTGACCAATAGCAAACGACAAACATCCAATCAATTCCCCATGGATAAAATCAAGTCCCTCACCCTACAGCTTGTTTCACTCAGATATACTTCACCATACGGAAGAAAAGACTAAGAAGACATCCGTTTCATGCCAACTTAAAGAAAAAAAGTAATCTCATTAAATATTTACAAGAAAGATAAAGGGGGAAGAATTCATTTATTTATGTCATGCATCGGTGGATTATTCTTATGCTTAATTTCTATTCCAACGTCAACCAAACAAATAAGGTAAAAAGCACCCCATGCAGGGAGATAAACGGATCTTATCAGTCTTCGCCGCCTGTGGGTGAATCAGACTCATCTTCATTCTGTCTCTGGGAGAGCTCATTGTCTTGTTGATCCTCATATCAGCTCCCCTTTGCTGATGTGGAGTCAGAGTCTCACTATTGCTTTGGTTTAGGTCATAACTGTCTCCTGCCGACAGGACTGACAGCGGACCGAAACAGAAACCGGTTCCTGGAGATTCTGCCGTCAATTGGGCAGAAAATAGGAGATGACAGTGGAGCCTGCCCTGGCTGCTGAAATAGATCGGCTCCCGATGGCTTTAATGTCATTATTACCTCTCAAATGCACTGTGCAAAACGCATCAGCTGGCTTAGAAACGCCACAGTGCGTCACAGAGCAGGTAGTACATGCATACGGCAGACGTGATGATTTTGACAGGCGAGTCCAGGGAGGCAGATGGCTCTGTGCTGGCTGCTTCTGCCTATATTCTGGCCTTTGCTTGTTTTCCTCTGGCTCTTTCACCCTATTGGACACAACCTTTACTCCTCCTAACTGTCTAGCTCTCAAAAGTGCCAAGGATATTCTGCAGATTGTAGACTGCTGAAAAAAGAGGGCCAGAAACTGAAGATCACTGTGAATTCACAGCTCCACAAAGATCAACCGGATAAAAGTTGAAGAGGACTAAGGTCCACGAAGTTATGACTTATGTTCTGTTTAGATAGAATGGCCATAGACTCACTATTGGCCTGCAACACATGCATCACACATATGACCAGCATTGTTGGTCAATAGTGAGTCTATGTTTCTGACGTACAACCTAGAAGCATTGCGCAGTTACATTATGTGAACTCTGACGCCCACACATAGAAAATGAATAAAGTCATTATTTTGTGCACAAAAAGTATTCTCCTCACTTGATAAACTTATGATTGAGCCACTGTAGTCTATTTTAAAGATTGTCTTAACTGAACTTTCTGATTTCAATTACAAAGAAGCCTCTGGAGGAGTGATCCAAGACCAGCTCTCAGATTTAATCAAAACTATCTTAATTTGTGTTCTGAAGATGAACAAAAGCCGTGTGGGTTTGGAACAACATGAGGATGAGTAATTACTGACAGAATTTTCATTTTTTGGTGAACTAACACTTTAAAGTTTTGATCTTCAAGTTGTGCTTTCTAAAAAAATTTCAGGATATTTTTAAAGGATAAAACGTTATATCAATTGATCAATTTAATGCATCCTTGCCAAAAGAAATAATTTCTTAAAAAATAAATAAAATAAAATAAAAAAAGTCCCTGTGGTGAAACTTCAGCTTTTAATGTTGCTTGTAAATCTATGTGGTGTTTTTAATATGCTTTATGAAGTGTTTTCTCCTTAAAACTGCAGTGAACCAAAGATAGTCTCAAAATTGAGGAATGAAATCACTGGTGTTTTTCTGATGTCACAACCTTGTTGTAACCAATCATGTATGAACTAGTGGATTTCTGGGTGCGTTTCCGTACAACGACGTAATTCGCTGCTTCACTACCATAGTACGATGCATCGTCTGGAGAAATCAACTAGCTAGTCACGACTGTTTCCTGAAACCAACTGTCGCGAAGTATTGCTTAAACCACGTTGGTTTTTACACGTGGTGGAGTAATAACTACTTTTAATAAAACGGCTTGAGATCCAATTAACGCTAGTATTTGTTTTATATAAATTACAGACATGTCATCTGAGGACTATTTCAAATTATTCTCAGTTATTTGGCTTTATTACCAGACTCAATATTTGGCTCGTTCTTACATAGTAAAGCACGTTCTCACATGCGTACCACCCTTCAAACACGTTACTTCAAATCTTTTGAAAACGAAAAGACGTAAATTTCATTTGTATGTTTTATAAATAAAAGGCACTGCTTATACTGAATGTCAGCTTGCTTATTTTGCTCAAGATAAGGATTTATTAAGTCCAAATGTCATGCAATATAGAAACGATGCTTCTAACCACAGCTCGAGAGCTGTCGTTAAACCACACAACTTTGCAATGCTGTTTGCGAATGTTCGTTAGAACGATATGTTTTGGAAACACCAACTTGTTGAACTATGCTAATAATGACGTAACTTGCAACCATAGTTGGCTGAATCGATGCTTTCGTGAAATGCACCCAGAGCTGGTGTGAGTGAGTGAAGGCGGGGCTAATTTGCATATTTATAGAACCACGTAAACTAAATGAGGCAAGGGTGTAGAGCTATATTAAGTTATTCTAAGTTAAGTTTATTTTAAGTTATTTTTTTAAATATATTTAAAAAACTAAATGTGTAATTTTGGTGATCATAGATGAGTTTTAAGGGATACAATTATTGACTACAGGGGTACTTTGACACTTTATTTTGATGGTCCCTTTTGGGCAAGTGTAAGTAACCTTGCACTTACATACCAACTAACTCTCATTAGAGTAATAGACTGTCTGTTTAATATCTGCAAGCTCTTTATTGTGATGGTCCTTCAACAGACATTCTACTAACTATAAGTAACTACATGTCAACTTATTCTAACCCTATCAGTCCATTAATACTCTACTAACACTCTAATGAGAGTTATGTGCATTGTTATTTATAGTAAAAAAATGTGTTAAAGCTACCATCAAAATAAACGGAAACCTATTGACCCCAAACATTTAGTATACATGTATTATTAAATAAATACATCAATATATGTATAAATCAGTTCTCATACATTCATATGATTAGGCAAAGTCAACAAGAATTAACCTTATACTGTTGCTATTCTTATAAAAATTGGTTGACCTCACTGATCTAAAATAAAGATCACTTATAGGCTTCTGTAATCCTGGCTTTGCCTCAGATCAAAGTGATATCACACAAGCTAAGGGGCCTTAAGTCTCAGCGAGAGGTTGATGGGCTCCTCAGGAGATGGGAATGTGAAACTGGCAGGAGAGGAAGTCCATGGAGTGAGTTGGTGTGATACACTCTCTCCATCAAGGGAAAAGAGCTTTTCGCAGAGGGAGCATCAAATGAGTTGATGCTCGTGGCAGATTTATCCGCAGTACAAAGACGTCCAATTCGTCTCAATCAAATGGATATGTTTACACATTGTTTTAAAAAACATATAATTCGAACATTTAGCTCAACCAATGCCATGAGTTTGATGACCAATGGCAGACAGGGTGTGTGTTCTGGGAAAATTTGCAAATTTGCCATTTGGTGGAGCTGGTCACACAGAGTGGTGATGAAATGGAAGTAGAGACAGATCTTTTCTTTTGTGGTAAAAAAAAAACAACTAAAAAAATTAAACACATGGATGATTCATTCAATAGGATGCATTTTTAAAAATAGAGAGGATGCTGTGGGTAAACCTTAATTTACCAATTGCAACATGTTCCAGGATCAACGTCTTTGGTGATCCTAGAACAACATTCCAATCAACCAATCAGATTTGTGGGACAAGTTTACAGTTTGTGTCAAGTTTAGGCCAACCAGGGTTAGGTGCTTCTACACCAGTGTTATTCAACTGTCAAATCCCTCTGATTTTAAGGATAACTCATGGGTTCTGTTTAAGGGTAGGGATTGGATTCAGGACAACATTTGGTACAGAAATGTTGTTCCAGTATCAACAAAATTTCTATCCAAGAACATTGGCAAAACCATGGTGAACAAGAATGTTGCGTTCCCAAATGCACATTAAAGCAATAGTAGATGCAGAGATGGAGAACACATTGCAAACCACAGCCCAGGGGCGTCACTAGGCCCTTTTCAGCGGGGCTTCAGCCCCCCTAACTTTATGCCTAGCCCTCCTAAACATTTGTGGTTAATATGCTACACAAATTCGTGTTCGCTTCAGTCTTGTTTTAATCAGATTCAGTGCGTTCTTCATCTTAAATCCGTAGTGGTGCAGAGCAGAGAGCGCGTCAAAAAGAAAGGAAATTGTGTGTGTGTGTGTGTGTTCATCTGAGCCCATTGGTCTGTCACCGCTCGTCAGTGTCAGAATATTTGAGATGACCAATCAAATCAAAGTAGGCGGGCTTTACATTCACAGACGCTGAGCGCGAATTTTGAGCCCGTTCTCATCCTTTAGCGTCACATAAAGCGCTTTATGACAAAACGGCGCTATACTACGCACATGGTACCCTTTATCGTTTATATAACACGCAAACCCAAGACGTTATAAATCCTTAAGCGTGAATATGACACGCAGACCCTACCCCACACCTAAACTTAGCCCTCACAGCACGTGTTATATTAACGATAACGGGTGCCATGTGCGTAGTATAACGCCGTTATGTCACATAACGTTCTATATGACGCTAAAGGATGAGAATGCGTTGGAATTTTAGCAGCACAACTCGCCGCTTCAGTTCACAGGCAAGTGCGAGATAAGATGTAAGTAGATAAGAACTTATAGTTACTTATCACGTTATATATTTGACTGTTTTTTTTAGATCATTATGTTAAACGAATGACAAAGAATAATCAGGAAAACTAATATAGTTTTGTCTAATTCTGCCCTTTTGAACTGAAATTAGGCATGTAACGCCAGCCTAATGTAATCAATTGTTTACTGTGATTGTGAGGGGACAAGAAACATTAACAAAGCCGTTTTATCATGTTAGGTACAGGATTAATAATGAATGTGTACATATTAAAATTATAATACAAATTGTAGCCTTTAGTAGAAAAAAAGGTCAGCTTTAGTAGGGGAAGAGAAAGGGCACGATGAGGAGACTGAAAAAGAAAGGATGATGGAGATGAACAGAGAGCAGTTATTGACAAATAGTCTGCTGACCGTTTTAAAGCAATTTCTTATCCTTATTTTGGTCTTCAAACGTCTTTGAAATGCACATATCAGAGATTAAAAAATGTAACCCCCAAACCTCCACCTCAAATGTAGGACCTCTTTGATTATAAAAGCCCGGTCTACAGCCCTGTATTAGGCATCAGAATCAGAAAGAGCTTTATCCCATGGTGGATAAGCCCATTTTGGTGCTGATGCTTCCAGTGCACATATACATGTGATAAGGCATAAGATCAAAAATGAATGTGTAGCCTTTAATGTGAATTAATTGTATAAACTTAGTTACCTTTCCTAGTAGTTTTCAGTAAATGAACATGTCTGAGAAAATGATTCATAGGCAAAATCAACCAGTTGACCCTATGTTTACTTTCTTCACTGTCAGACAAAAATAAAAAGCCTATTATCAGTCAAAGCTCAACTTTAGGAGGGGAAGAGAGAAAAACAAAGAAAAAGAGTGTGATGCTGATGAGGAGAGAAATATAATCAGCTGCGCATTGACATGGTTTTATCCCCCAAAAAAATTGCCTTCAAAACATCTTAAAATGCACATAATAGTTCAGAGAATTAAAAATTTTCTCGGGGAAACCCTGAACCCCCCTGAAGTACCACAACTCAAATTCAGGACTACTGTGATTATAAAACCCTGCAATTGCATGGGAATGAAGCATTACACCTTAAATTAAACTTTACCT
Source organism: Hybognathus amarus (assembly GCA_030378365.1). Lineage (NCBI taxonomy): Eukaryota > Metazoa > Chordata > Actinopteri > Cypriniformes > Leuciscidae > Hybognathus > Hybognathus amarus. The sequence goes on along the minus strand of JAQIUQ010004019.1, from coordinate 53,719 downwards.
TGTTTTTTTTTTGTTAATCATACCCTCATTGGGGGCTTAGCCCCCTAAAAGGAAAATCCTAGAATCGCCCCTGCCACAGCCTTTGCAATTTGGTAATCGCACTAAGCCATATCGAGATTTTAGTTTTATTTCGATTAATCGTGCAGACCTAAATTTTCATTTTATGCCGACTTTAACTTTTCACTTTAACGTATGACTTTGCTTCTTTCTCGCAGACCTTCTGACAACTGAAGAAAATTACATTTTAAATGTAATTAAAGGGTTAGTTCACCCAAATGTGAAATTCTCACATTAAATACTTTAACAATGTCTTTACTACCTTTCTGGAGCCCGTCCACACTACTGCGTTTTCGTTTAAAAACAGAGACCTTTTGCTACGTTTTCACCTCCTGTCCAGACTAAAACGGAAAAAACAAAGACCTAAAACAGAGACGTTTAGAAACGCTGCAGCTCCGCTTTGCATTTTTAATATACGGAGGGCGTTTTAACGAAGACGGAACAAAACAGAGGAGTTTAGAAACAATGACGCAGAGGCTGACGCTTCGGCTCTATGATTGGGTGTCATCAGTCATGACATATCCTTCCCCTATTTTGTCAGCCACTATGGCATGCGCATGCCCAGTGTTAGTGAATGGTCACGTGATCCGCCTTTTCAGTCGTTGTAATGTGGACGGACATCAATTCTAATATGCAGATAAAACGCTGGTGTGGACGAGAGATTCGTATTCGTTTTAATTTTCTGGTTTCAAACGAAAACGCAGTAGTGCGTGGACGGGGCCTAGGCCTTGAAATTGGTAATAACGTTGCAATCTAGGAGGGGTCGAAAGATCTCAGATTTCATCAAAAATATCTTAATTTGTGTTTCGAAGGTCTTACGAGTTTCAGAATGAAAGAAATGTAATTTTTAGGTGGAAGATCCCTTTAATCAAAAACGGTTCCATCATTTACAAGCAATACAAATCCAATGTGTCATATACCTCAGATTAATCAACATATACACACATATAGAGTAGTTGAATAGCTACAAAAGCTTATTTGAGTTAAGGTTTTCATTCAGGGAAGGTCTTTCCACCTTGTGTGAACCTTCAGTGCTTTAAAAAGCTTTAAATGTGGGATCATGCCTCTCTTGTCTAGAATTAAGGAAGAAGATAAACATATCCCCCTTCTCGTGTTGGACTGGGAAGAACCTACTTAGAATTCATGCTGACTGCGAGTGTGGCGCTCTGCTAAATCCACTTTGACAATCCATGAAAATGTGATTTGCAGGCTAAGTCAAATCCTGAATTATTAGCTCGTCCAGTCTGGAATGATGAAGGGATTGCAAATCATAAGATGAATAATTGATTTTTTCTTTCTTTTTTTGCTTTTGCTTGTGGAAAAAATCCAAATTTTTGGTGTTAAATATGCAGTGTGGAAAGACCCACAGCACAATCTTTTATGGTAGCATTTGTATAAATACAATAAACAGGAACACAAGGAGTTCAAGACCCGCTGGCCATCGTCTGAACTCTAGAGGATGTGGCACGTGTGTTTAGGTTCCACGGCCCATTACATGTCAGCATCGGCTTACACTTTTTTCAGACAATGCCAGCTCTAGTTAAGAGTCTCACAGCGCATACAAAATCTTTTCTCCTTTCGTATTGTTATTTCCTTTCTACTTGTCTCTCTTGCTCAGGCTGGATGCTCTGGGTATGTCTAACAGTTCTGTCAGCTAAATGTGGATGCCAATCAAGCGGACACTCTCTGTGAGTGAGATGAGCAAAGCCAAAAAATAAATAAAAAATGAGTGCAAGGCCGCTGTTGTTTTTACAAACAAGATTTCATTAGGATTCAGGCTGTAAAATTGTGATGAAAGCTAAGTTTGCTGTAAGACTTTTTTCCACAACATATTGACTCGGTTTTATTGACCACATGACTCTCGGTGGTACTGACACTTACACAGTCTAGTCACAATCAACTGTTTTGACTCTTATTGACACTTATTTCTCAGCAGCAAGTTTAGAGAGAGGCTAAACTGTGAAAAAAAAGAGCCCTCCAACTCTCCACTTTCCTGAAAGCTTTATCTAATGATCTTTCTCTTCCAAACACACCACTCTCAATCAATATGTTTGTCTGCAACTGACAAGAGAGAGCCCACACCAAGTGCGACAGTTTAGAGTCAAATGGCTCAAAGAGCTCAAGGTCTCTTTACCGTGGCTAACACCTGGGCACACACACAAGCATTCATTCCTTGACGTCTATGGGCTCTTTTGCTCGCTGTGTCATCATCAGGTCAAGGCAGTTCTGCCGGCCGTGACACAATGTCAAAGAGCTTGCTGCCATAGATGACACTGACCTTCTATTTCTGAATGATATGGCCAAAACATGAGTGCACCATTTTAAGTGCATTTCAGAGTTCTGACCTTTTCATTTAGCAATGAAAGTTGTGACAGAACATAATAAGAGGTTTCTTGGTCTCATCTTAGTGGTTATCTAACAAAATGTCTTGTAGATTTACCTGTACTATATCTACAGATAGCTGTGAGTAGTTGGGTTTGTATTAGGTATAGGATGCAATGGGGATAAGAAAAATTTGCTTTTCACTACTCCCATATTGCAGACAAAAGTGTTTTTATTGAACATTGATGGAGCAACAGATTTTGTGTGAAAATAAATCACAAAAATGTATTGTTTTTTGTAGGTGTTGACTGCTTTTTTCTTTGCATGATTGTATTTATAGGATGCAATATAACATGTATTCGTGGTTTTTCTTTCTTTAAAAGTCTTATTTTTCATAAACTTCAACTTTATTGTCAGCCACGCTCTCCTCTGTCCCCTGAACGAGCGGTTCACTTCCTGATTCTATGAAAACACTCCCTCAGAAACACGTCGTGAGCTCAGATTGGTTAGTTTGGCCCAGTGTGTTGTGATTGGCTAAACTGTCGCTCACATTGTCCAGAAGATTAATGCCCATTACCTTTATGGGCATGTCATGAGCTCCGGTCCAGAAGTAAATATGTGTCGAACTGCAGTATCAGTTTCAGGCAGAATCAGACCGAGAAAGCCGTGATGAATCGAGTCAAACAGAACCTCACCACACACGGCTCTACTAAATGTTTCTGAATGATAATTTGCTACATTTTTTAACTTTATACACGTTTGTTTTACACAATAGCATCTGACTGGCAACAATAGCAACTGACTGGCTACTAATGTTAAACACAAACAGCGTTGGCATGTTTACATTCTTGATTAAATTGAAAATAACGTCATAAAGCATATATACATGAAAAATATGTTTAAAACATTAGTACTTATAGAAAATTCAGGTCCATAAAGTTTGTAACACATTTGTCGTTGACACAAAATAGCATAGTCTAACTGGTAGTGGCTATAAAGATATTGAGGCAAGTTGTCACATACATTTTGTTTTTTATTATTTAAAATGTTACTGAATTCATTATTTATTTATTCCATTTCCAAACTATTTTTGAATGTTGCTGAAAAGCTATTAAAAACCTATAATATATTTGAAATACAAATATGCTGGTATTTTTTACCTTAGATTTAATTGAATTTTATTCTTCTTAAATCAACAGAAGTGTAACAACATGTTCAATAACTGTATTTTTCTTCAAGTAATAATGACTGTGAATGTGTACAGTTGTTCACATTTTATATTCAAGAGAAAGTTACATTTTTTGCGTTTACAGAAATTCACTTTAAAAAGAGTCCACCGTGAGAAATAGGCTATTCAGTGAAGTAAAATGTGTGACAACTGGCCCAAGTCCCCTCTATTCAGAAAGATCAAAATATGAAGACACAAAATAAAGATGAACCTATTGTTTAAATAATGCATGTTCAAGAATACAGACGCAACAGAGTCCCGTACAGTTCCCGTCAAGCGGCTCATCGAAGGTGTCTGACAGCGAGCGTCTCTTACCATTTTTCACATCCATTTTTATTTCTTCCTCCCTCTCTGTCTCCTTTCCCCGCAACCTCCCACAGCTTGTTAAATCACAACATGTCACGCTGCTTGATTGCAACAGTCAAGATTAACATATGCCACCTGTGGGTGTGCTTTAAAGCCTGTAAATTATATTAAACCTATAAAAAAAGATCAGCTATCACAGACCCGTGATGGACTGGAATAATTACAGCGGGTCTCACTTTGACTGTAAAGCTCACACAAGACAAAGAGGTAGAAAGAACGAATGATTGAATAAAATCCTGTGTGTACCCCCAAGGAGACAGCGTGTGTGATTCAGTGCCCCAGTCCCCATCAGGAGAGAGAAGCATCTCGTCATGCAACCATAAACAATGGCTATTATATATCACACAAGCCATTATATCATAAAATATGTCTGAATACTGAAATTAATGAGTTGGACTTCCTAAAACAAACTCGTGTTCATGCTAAGATGTCATTTCAGGCTAATTATGAGTAATTCATTATAGGGGTGTGGTGTATTTAGATTAATCTCAATGAATATGCAGGTAGCATCTCTTCAAGAAGCGCAAACTGTGTACAGCGGAATTTCAGTTACAAAACACGGCGCCCTCTGAGATGTGTTCTAGTGGTGACATGATTTAAGGGTTAGCTCAGCTAATTAACTCCCAAGCCACAGATTTCATTACCCACAGTGCTCCTGGTCTGATCAGTGTCTCGCTCTCGCATCTAAGCTGGGTTGCGTTGTGGAGGTGTGCTGGTCAGTGGCTAATGAAAACATGATACAAGTATATCTGGCAGGCAACAGAGTGAGATGAACCTGTTCATGTCAACATTCGCTCATCCTTAACCACTCCTGCGTTCTGTATATATTTTTTAATATTTTTGATGAAAAAATTATAGTTTTTAGGTGCTAAAACTGATTGGATTAGCCTGTGAGTTGCTGCTTATTTTTTGCATTCCATCCATCCATCATCTATCTATCCATACATCCATCCATCATCCATCCATCCATCCATCCATCCATCATCTATCCATCTATCCATCTATCTATCTATCTATCTATCTATTCTATCTATCTATCTATCTATCTATCTATCTATCTATCCATCCATCCATTCTTCTCATCCATCCCATCCATCCATCCATCCATCCATCCATCATCTATCTATTTATCTAAAATACGTACTGATTTAGCAAAAATCGCACAAATCCGTATGAGTGAGATCATATAAATTTGTATGAACCACTTAAAATTCATACAAATTACCGTGAGATCAGGTTGATCCATCCATCCATCCATCCATCCATCCATCATCTATCTATTTATCTATCTATCTATCCATCCATCCATCATCTATCCATCCATCCATCCATCTATCTATTCAACGCTGATTCACGGCTAATTCTTACAATATGTACGATATGGAGCAGGGTCAGGGGTAGGTCATTCGTAATCGAATTCATACAAATTGGGCAGCCTGTAAAATACGTACGATTTCAGCAAAATCGCACAAATTCGTAATGAGCTGAGATTCGTATAAATTTGTATGAACCACTTAAAATTCATACGAATTACCGTGAGATCAGGTTGATCCATCCATCCACCCATCTCTCTGTCTGTTGATTAAGGGATAGTTCAATTTGAAAATATTTTCTATGTTTTAGCTTACCTCAAGGGCATCCAAGATGTAGGTGCCTTTGTTTCCACAGTATTTTCAATTTTGATATTTTTAGGTTAAACCGCTCTTATCTATCAGTCATATAATGCAGGTATATGGGGTCCATGTCAAAGAGCATGCACAGAAAAGTCCAAATTAAACATGATTTAATGACTCGTAAATGTAAGTACACATTGATGGCCTAAGACACTGAAACGAGTGGTTTTGTGTGAGAAAATGAACAGCATTTATATTGTTTTCACCTTGTAACCACAGCCACGTCCAAGTACTCTGAGGGCGAGGGCGCTTCTCTCGCGCAAGCGCCGGCGGCAAGCAGCGGCAAGTGCCGGAAAGCCCCGGAAGTGATCTCTCGTGCGTCTATGTCACTCATTGTTTACACTGAGATTTTAGAAGTTTGTACCCTTCACTGGGATGATCTAAACATCTTTAGATAAACGAGATCAGACTTGCGGCGCTTTCTGGCACTTGCGCAGACTCGAAGCTCGAAGTGCCCATGCCTTCAGGTCAGTTGGACATGGCTGTGGTTACAAGAGGTAAAAACGATATAAATACTGTTCGCTTTCTCACACAAACCGCTCGTTTCATGTCTTATGCCATCAATGTGTACTTAGATTCATGAGTCATTAAATCATGTTTAATTTGGACTTTTCTGTGCATGCTCTTTGAGGTGGACCCCATATCCCTCCATTATATGACTGACAGACAAGAACTGGTTTGACCTAAAAATATCAAAATTGAAAATACTATGGAAACAAAGACACCTACATATTGGATGTCCTTGAGGTAAGCTAAAACATATCAAAAATTCATTTCAAAGTGAACTTTTCCTTTAAGGCTGCACGATTAATCGCAATGAAACCGCACGTGATTTGGCAAAGGCTGCGATTGTTTTATGCGCAGCTTGTCAGTGCAGCACGGCTGATCAGAGGTAAATGCTGCTTCATCTGAACGCCAGAGGGCGCTCTTACTCAGACACGCCGCAGAAGTAATGATAACACACGTCATTCCAGGAAATCACCATGGGCATCATCTCACAGAAGGATGCTCAACTGTCGTTATGAAGTGAGTTTGGAGTAAAAGAATGTTGTTAAATGATGTCTTTTGTTGGACAAGAGGTTCATAAATGCTTCTCGTATTTGTTTTTGTTTGCGTTTTTCAAATGCAAGTTATAAGTGACTCAAACTCACAGTGCAATCAGATGTAACAGCGTTTCCAGAGCCGTACATTAATGGCAAGCTGCGCATAACAAATAATTATTTCATAATTGCGATAAGACAAATCGGTTTAAGTGTGATTACATGTAAATTGCGATTAATCGTGCAGCCTTACACTATCTATCGATCTATATATCTATCAGTAAAGAGCTGTGTAAAGGATTACCAGTGCTTGGAAGTAAAAAAAAGAAAAGAAAAAACACCTTTTCAAACAGACAAAGTCGCCTCAGCTGAACCACAAATTGGTGTTGTATTGTTGTAGATGCTTCTCAAAGAAAGTGGGGGGAGAAGGTTGTGTGACGGTCATGGCCTGGTTAGACCGAAACACTTGCCATTTAGCTGATGCTTTCATCTGAAGTAACTTGCAGTACACTAATTGCAGGGACAATCCCTCGGAGGAACTGGAAGTGGAAGGAAGTGCCTCGCTCAGAAGCACAACGGTGATACAGCAAGAATGTAATCTCAGTAATGGTTTTATTCCTAAATCACCTTTTTTTAGCCAAATCAATGCAGGTTGGGTTTATGAAAAATACAGTTAATATCCACCAAAACGCCATGAAGATAAATGAGTTATCTACTATTTTACATAATAAAGACATCCAATCTTAAAATGCAAATGTGTCTTATCTCCCAATATAACAAATCTCCCAATTAATACATCCAATTTTCAGATAATCCTTCAATCCCTACTGTAAGTATCTTTATTTGTTCTTAAGAATTTAAGTACGGCAAGTCAAATCTAAAACAGTCAAACAAAAGGGATTTGTCACTATATCATGTGAACAAGAAGTCTTATTTAAGACAATTGCTGGCATAATTTACCTCGTTTATATGGTCCTTGAATAAACCAGTTAATCACTTTGGTTTTCTCCTTATAAAGGCGGAATTAAATCTAGGGGGATGTTTGTAGCTGATGATTAAAATTTAGGTATGCATCAGCGCTTTAGTCAAACATGTGGTTAACGCCTCCAGACGTCTGTGCTACCTGTTTTCAGATTCAAATTCGTCTCTCCCAGTCGGCCAAAAAAACTCCTGAGCACACCAGAAAGTGAAAGAGCATCATCTGTTCCTCACTTATCATCTGTTATTCAAATCTACACGTGCGCTCTGTCACCTACAGTACGAGCCAGATCCAGCATTAATGGACACCGCAGTCTGTTGTGGGATATTCATATTCAAATGACGCAGAGGTCATGGGGTCCGACTCATTATGAGTAATGAGAAAGCACATTTGCATTGCGCGTATACAGTGTGACGCTGTCAACAAAAGCGCTGCGTTTTGGGCTGTCCGTAAAGGACATGAACAGCTGTCAGGTATGTCTGTAATGGTATTGTTGCTGTGACATCATCACTTAATTCTGTCACTGGAAGCGAGTTCAAGCATCCAAGCCAAATGAAAAGTTGTGTGAGGGAAAAGTTGAGAGCTTTATTTCATAAAAGGCGTTGTGGGGAAAAAATAATGGTGTGTGTTTTAATTTGCCACCTGTGAAATTTACTCTCAGTGAGTCACCTTCATGTGGTATTTGCATTTAATATATTACACTCTCTATGGGAGAAAGCAGTCTTATTCAAAAAGTCAACAGTTTCTATTCCCAAAAGGTTCAAATCTCAAATCGTAACTGAAGTACAGTGGAGAAATGTCATTTTCCATACTCATTATTACTCAATATTTAGATTTATATAATGTTAACATGTTTCCAAGCATTTAAAATAATAACTATAGGGTTTTACTTGGAGTGTCAAACAATCGCGATTCGTTTGATTCGTTTGCAAATCACGATTAATTCGCATCCAAAATAAAATGTGTTTACATAATATATGTGGGTGCACTGTGTATAATTATTTTGTATATACTGTAGGCTATATAAATGCACACACATGCATGTATATTTAATAAAAAAATTCTTTATATATAAAATATTAATATTTATAAATAATATAAATTATATATAAATCTTAGGGCTGTCAAATGATTAATCGTGATTAATCACATCCAAAAAAAGTTTGTGTTTACATAATATATGTGGATACACTGTGTATAATTATTTTGTGTATATATATAAATATAAAAATACACACACATGCATATATATATATATTTAAGAAAAAATATATGTAAATATGGAAAATATTTATATATAATATAAATTATCTATATAAAAGTGTATACATGAAAATACTTCTTAAAATATACAAGCATGTGTGTATATTAATATATATAAAGATAATTATACACAGTGCACCCACATATATTACTTTAATCGTTTGACAGCCCTATTAAATCTATATACAGGATATACATGAAAATATTTACAAGCATGTGTATGTATATATATATATATATATATATATATATATATAATTATACACAGTGCAGCCACATATATTATGTAAACACACTTTTATTTTGGATGCGATTAATCGATCACTTAATTACGTTCGACAGCTCTAAGTTTTTACATTTTTAAATATAAAAACCTACAGCTTTTACAACCGTTTAAATAGACTTTATAGAAAAGTGTAGTTGCATCTGTGTCTGGATGTGCCTCAACCTTGTCCAGGCCTCAAGTGTAGTGAAAACTGTTTATGATAATAATGAAACAATAATGATTTGAGTAGTTTGTTAGTGTTAATCATTTGCAGGGCAGGGCGTATTCCAGTCTGATGGTGCGTTAAATCCAACCCACAGAATTCTGCCAGATAGAAAGGAATCAAAGTCGTCGCATTTCCACAATGACCCTGGCTCAGGAACGAAAAGTAATTGTTTCTGATCACAGTGTGCAGTTATTTAAGTTCTGCCTGCTATGCAATTTCAGCATGCTGACAAATTTGTGTGTATTTGAGCATCTCAAAGAGATGAGGTGACACATGTGAAAATGTGCCATTAAAGCTGGCAGGTGGCTCAATTGATCCTCTTCCCAGCAATTAGGCAGCACACATCGTCATCTTCAAGGGCATCGGCAAATATGTTTTCTCACTTGTTTTCCAGCAGGATGAGTTAGCCGCAGCCAACATAATTTTCCCCAAATTGTTTCCAAGCCGGAGGATGACATTTACAAAACTACAAACTTCCGGCGCTGCACCCCTAACAACTTGTGGAGCGTGGATCGGCTTTTTGTTTTACACCATGCGCAACAGAAAATATTGGACAAAACTGCCTATTTGCACTTGGCAGAAGGAAAACTTTCACACCATCCCCCGCACACCATGCAGAGCTAACAAACAGCATTTTAGGAGAATGCCGCACTAGTAAACTAAACCCATCTGATTTAATGATGCTATTGTGAGACGCGTACGTCGACCTGTGCGTGAGAGACGTCGAGGGGAAAGCTCTGTTTGGAAATGTGTCTGCGTCATCGATGATGATCAGTCTCATCAGAAGAACATGGAGAGAAAGTCATGTTCAGTCATCATCACCGCTCACGAGTATGAAAATGCACATCGCTGACAGCCGCGCTCTTGCTGTGACCACAACCCTTCTGAACTCTTAAAGGATAGTTCACTCAAAAATGAAATTTCTGTCATTAAAGGTACAATTTGCAGGATTTTGCAGTAAAATATCCCAAAACCACTAGGCCAATGTTATATATTTTGTTTAATTGACTACTTACAATATCCCAAATGTTTGTAAATCAAACTATTTGTAAATTGCTGAGAAAATTGTGATTTTTAACCAAGGAAACGGGACGTGTGAGCAGGGGTGAGGAGTCGCCAGTCGAGTTTTTTCTGACACAGCATCAGTTTACTCATCTTGCAGTGGAATATCATAATGAAGTTCATTACAAGTGCCACTAGAGGGCGAATTCCTACAGTGTCCAAATGGAAAAGTGGTAACTCAACCCCTGGTCAGAGCCTGACTCCACCCACTGGTAATATTTGAAAATGCTGTCCAGCCGAGGGGCGTGCACCTGAGATCTCCAACGTCCAATAAGAAAAATTCAACTGCAATAGCCACCGTCAACCTGAAGAGGGCAGCACTCAGAGGTTTTTACACCATATATTGTAGAATTAAAACACTAGAGTTCTCAACGGGCCTGAATATTATTACCCGAACCCGACCCGTGGCTTTTAAAGCCCGAACTCGATGTAACTCGACACATCAACATGAATTATCTGCCCGAACCCGGCCCGCGGCCCGACTCGGACGCGCTCTCACAATCTATTGCCGTTGCGGCGTCCATTCATTCCGGTGAAATCACAAAATAAAATGCACACAAACTTAGAAAGATTGACTTATAGTCCATCAACAAGATCGCCAGGTCAGCATCACTGTTGCACCCAGTGCTGCTTTTTAGCTCGCGCCAACGAGTGAAAAGCCCGACCGAGTTGGACTCTTGTCCGGTTTCTCACGCGGTCAGATTCTCTTTTCCTAGTCTTCCGACCGCGTTTCTTTGCTTTTTCCATCGTCTAGTATCACGTCTGAAATGCGCGCAAATGCAGTGATGACTATTTTCAAAGGAAAGTACTGTAGCTAACGCCATGCCTGTTTAAATAAAAATCTTCACACAATAATAAATAAAAAGAACTCAAACAGCCAACCAGCAGGCGGGCTATGGGTTTTGAAACAAAATAAATACCTACAAACATAATTATATGCTTATAATAGGCATCGTGGAGGAAGAGTGCATACACAGTGGATGGACTGAGGCGCGTTCTCCTCTCGGCCAGCAGCCACCCGCGATGCACTTTGCACGCAGCTGCCAGACTTTCTTTACGGTGAACAGCAGCGATGATAACTAACTAAATACTATAAATAACTTATTTATTTTTACTGGGCGGAAAAGATTAAGCCCGAGGTCCGACTCCGACCCGAGTCATTTGCGTATATTTTCGACCTGAAACCCGGCCTCGAACCCCGCGGGTCCTGTTCGGGTCGACCTCGACCCGTTGAGAACTCTATAAAACACTTCATACCCAAATGTAAAAAAAAAAAATTACTCCAAGCCCAAGTCTTACAGATCATTAACTAAAAAAAGTTGTTAATAGTTTAGTTACCCTTTAAAGTTAATTCACACTGCGCCAACAGACACCGACCAATGGCGACAATCACCAAATCACAACACATCACTTCTCGGACACTTCCTTGACCTGACAAACATCAATGGAACATGTTCAGTCATCGAAACCATGCCACCGACCAATGCTGACGAGGGTAACACAGGTGTTTTGCACTAAATTGTTTATCCACAAGGTGGCAACACTGCCCAGGCCCATTGTTTCACAGTAGAAAACGAAACTGATGTGACAGAACAACAATAAACTACTGGAGGTGGCGCAATAGAATCCCACATTGATGAGCGCTTTGTGTGAGGGGATAAAAAAAATGCAACTGTAGTTTAAACGTCAGAACAATGACATTTTTTTGATCTGTGATGACTTCTGGAGAGAAATAGCGCACTGCATGAGGATAAAACTTTCTAGTGCACGTGTTAAGTGCCTGTGCTCAAGCACACTATCAAATTAGTAGTCTATAATTTGAAAGACTGCATGGGATTGGCTTCACTCATACGCAAAAGGCCCCAATATACTTGAAGAACGACCTGGTGTGACGTAATTTCAAACAAAATGAGGCTAAAACGAACTAATTTGCTGTTCCATGGCAATTACGTAATAAGTGTTTGTAGCTCTGGGCTCCGCCTTATTTCACTTCAAGTCTCAATCAAGTGGAAGCCCCAAAGAGCATGCACTTTTCTAACCTGGGTCTCTTCAGGAGCTCATCCTGGCTTTGACCTCCGCCGTAATGCCTATAATCACCCAGCAGACATGATGTGTAGAGAGCCACAGGCATCAGATGTGACCATCTGTACTGTCCAGCAGAGCATCCAGATCCTCATCAGTGTTAGGAGGAAGACACTCTTCTAAATGGCTGGATATCTGTGTACAGCACAGGTGGACAGATGGAGGGTAAATAGTGTAGTAAATAGTAAATAGTTTCAGGTATATTATAGTATGAGACCGTACACACCAGCCTGTTTACTGACCATATGATGCTTGTTTCACACAAAACTGGCGAACACTATCTGAAAGCATGCAGTTTTTATTTATTTGGCTGACTTATACAGTTTTCAGAAATGCAGTGTTTACATTGTTTTTAAAAGATTTTTTTAAATGTTTTTTTTGGGGGGAAAGTCTAATATGCTCATTAAGGCTGAATTTATTTGATTAATATTATATAATTTTATAACAATTTAAGAGAAGTTTTTATTTTAAAAAATATAATGATTATTTTAATTGTATTTAAATATAATGTTGCATAATCCTTCTGAATTCATTATAATATGATGAGTTGGTCCTCAAGAAACATTTCTTATTATATTTGCATGTAGTTTCTGCACCTAGACTATCAATTTATTACCTTTTCTCTGATAAACCAGCCACTAAAGGGCATGTAAAAAAAGAAAAGAAAAAAAACCAACCTAATAGTCACTGTACATAAAAATGGGAGAAAAATCAAAGGTCTGGTCATATGTGACAACTGGTGATGTCTTATTAAAGCTCTGTGAAGGAAATAGTTTAATTCTGCAGATTTAACAAGAACAGGTGACCTTTGAACTGAAGAATTATTGACAGAAAGGCTATTGTAATCTCCACTGTGACCTTGAGCGAGGCTCTTAAACCCAGGATGCTCCACACGACTACCATGCAATTAAAGCTGGTACTTTGAACAGGAAAAAAAAACGTTCTAAAATACAAGTAAAGAGGACAGACCTTTCAGTCAAACACATTACAGTGCTTCAGCAAGTCATGTCAGATTCACAAAACCTATGTAACAAGCAGTTTTCAATCAAATGAAATTTCGCCAGCCAGAGACAGAGGTTCTCTACTCACATTAGCCCTGTCAGGTCACTTGTCCTCAAGTCTACCTTCCAGGAAGAGGGAGAGATTTAAGGATGTAATTGAATTCCCTGCACACAGACACAGGTACGCCACCGGAGCCCAAAGGGGACGTTTGCTCGGGGCCCATCTGGAGTCTCCACTGCATGGCTTGTCAGGACTCTGTGATTTCCACACACCGTCACTGCATTTGAGAAGGTTAGCAGTGAATCACAAGAGCAGAGAGACATGGAGAGTGAAGAAGCCACAGACAGAAGCACAAAAATCACATAACCTGACTGACGCATACCTTTAGGATTTTACATTTATCTGTTCTTGAACTGGCGGCCATAGGACTTGTGTATGGTATGTTTGCAAACGTTTAGGCTAAGCAGGAATTATATTTCACTTGAACTTCCGGAGTGTTAAACATAACAGCCGTCTGTCACCGTGTCAAATGCTTGTTAGACTGACTGAGACAAATCACGCTTGAGAAATCAACAGCACAACAGCGCCCTCTGCTGTTCAGGAACGCCTCACACACGCTCACAACATTTTAATTGACAATTTCCACCTTCCAAAACAAAACATGTTATGAAATAATTATTTCTCGATACATTCAACATTTAACATATTACCCAAATGTCTTAACCCAGCCCAAACTAATTACAATTGCCCAGACACCAGCTATTCCTCAAATTACCCTGCGTTTATCCTCCCTGTGTGTTCGCTTCACATCCCAGATTCTCATTTCTGTCTTCCTTCTTCCTCTTCTTCTTCTTTTTTTAACTTAATTAACAGCAGGTTTATCTCTCACCTAAAAAACATCCTCAGTACTCTGGTTTAATTAAAAGGGGGCTTGCATTCACGCGCCACATTATTCAGGAGTGTGTCTCTGCATGCAAACAAGCCTGTGCATCTCAGCCATTATGATAATTGGGAATATGAGCTCAATAATGGAGAATCCACACAGCTAAAGCCAGGTAAAGACAGATGTGCACCTCTGCAACCAGACGGGATCAGAGCATTAACATGAGTCCAAAATGATTATCAACATGAGAATTTGACTAAGCCTGATCTGTTTAGTTGTCTTTTATAATATCTACTTTAAAGCTTACGGGTCATTTCTGTTACCGTTTCAACTCTGTTAGGCTACTTAAAAGATTTTTGTTAAGGAGAACAAAAATATGCTCTGGTCAAGCTCAGGCACTTAAAATAACTTATTATAACTTAATCTACACAATAAACGTAGGCCTGACAGAGCTAAAATTAGCCATTGTTCATTGAGGGGCTGGGAGTTGGCTTTGATATCTTTAATATCTATTAACTATTTAATATTTGATTGGATATCTTTAAGCTTCTTTTGAAAAATTGCTTATACTTTCTGTTGATTAACTATAAGAAAAAACAACAGATATAATTAACAAAACATCACTAAATTAATTGTCAATACTCACTCATGTTTTTGTCGTTGTTTTCCTCCCATCAAGATTGATGTCACTTCCTAGAGGATGACGTCATTAAAGTGATAGTTCACTTTAAAATTAATTTTTGATATGTTTTAGCTTACCTCAAGGGCATCCAAGATGTAGGTGTCTTTGTTTCCGCAGTATTTTCAATTTTGATATTTTTAGGTCAAACTGTTCTTGTCTGTCAGTCATATAATGCAGGCCAGTGGTCACCATCTCAAAGAGCATGCACAGAGTCCAAATTAAACATGATTTAATGACTCGTAAATGTAAGTACACACTGATGGCCCAAGACACTGAAACAAGCAGTTTGTGTGAGAAAACGAACAGTATTTATATAGTTTTTACCACAGCAACGCCCAAGTGATCTTAGGGCACAGGCGCTTTGTGGCTGTGGTTACAAGAGGTATACGTATAATATAAACACGTTTTGTTTTGTTAAATATATACCAGACTTTTGTTAAATATATAGTACATAAAACAATGTTCTCAAGAAAACCGTTGTTTGGGAGGGAAAATGAAAGAAAACGACAAAAAACACCTAGAGTATTGCAGTTTTTGGTGTTAAAAGTTGCATTAGCGGCTATGTAGCACGGTAAATAATTAAATACAATTTGCGGGGTTATTTTTCAATCACTACAAGTGTTTTACTTAATTATAATATTATTATGAAAGAAAACAATATTATTTCCATTTATTTAAAAAAATTTATATTTGATCCAACATCCATTATTTTATCCAAATATTTTATCCACATAGTCAGTTCCATCCGGGGCATATCCAGATCAGATGGTGAACCTGCACCTAGACACGACCAGAACGAAGCCCTGAATAAGACTGTATCTACTAGACTGTGAAGGCCTTGTCGACACGACAGCTCAGCACAGATCTGGATGTGATCCAAGGAAGTGGATGAATATTTAAATGCAACCGATCCAGATCTGAATTCTGACTTGCGATGCAGCCTGAATCATAATCACACATGTTCTTTCATTGGCCACAGAACTGGCCCCCGACTGAGGCTGGTTTCTCCATTCTGTCACCAATGGTGTTTGGGTTCCTTTTTGCTGCTTGCTTAGTTAGTGACACTTAATATTCAACAATATTACTGATCTGACTGTACTGACACTATTATGAGAACTGAACTGAGCTGGATGATGAAATCTATACCGCAGAGCTGATTTATAGTCGAATTGAGCTAATTTAATAGTTGATAATCTTTATAACGGAACTGAATCAACACTGAACTGACTTTAGCTAAACAACAGCCGAATGTTATCACTGTAAAGCTGCTTTGAAACTATCTGTATAAAGCATACACTGTACAAAAATAATCGTGATTTTAATGGTAAAAGACAATGCAAAAATGCTACAGTGCAAAACTGTTAATTAACAGAAAGTTTCTGTACTATATACGGTAAATAACTGTGATATAATTTTACTGTAAATTTAACGGTATTTTACAGTAAAATTATATCACAGTATATTTACCGTATATAGTACGGAAACTTTCTGTTAACCAATTAACAGTTTTGCAATGTAGCATTTTTACATCTTTTACCGTAAAAATCACGATTATTTTGAAAGTGAAAAAGAACAACTCATTGTATAATTTACAGTGAAAAACCGTAAATTGACATTCCCACAATTCCCGGTGCGACACTTCATATTTTATGTATTTTTGTTGAAATAACTATGGTTCCTCATAGTTTTCTTGTTTTTTTCTAATCAGTTATGTACATTAGGGTTTTATGTTACATTTAATGTTGTTAAATTAATGTTTATTGCATTGTTTAAAATTGCCTTTGTGTTACCATGATGTTTGTGTGAAAGACACTGTGCAGCTTCTTTATAAGTTAACCTTCCAATGTAAGATTACTTGTGATGAGCTGTGATTGCTCATGTGACTCACCACTGCTGTGATAGTTGCTGTTTGTCAGTGTATTACAATGGTACAAAATGGATATCAATTTTTCAAAAGGTTAGTAAATTAACATTTTATCAGAAAATGAAATGTAGTTTATTACTGTAAATTTAAAGTTAAAGGAGTCGTTCACTTTAAAAAAACTTTTGCTGATAATTTACTCACCCATGTCATCCAAGATGTCCACGTCTTTCTTTCTTCAGTTGAAAAGAAATTAAGGTTTTTGATGAAAACATACCAGGATTTTCTCCATATATTGGACTTCATTGGGAACCAAACAGTTCAAGGTCCAAATGACAGTTTCAGTGCAGCTTCAAAGGGCTTTAAACGACACCAGACGATGAATAAGGGTCTTATCCAGGACACTTCGAGTCATGACTCGAAAAAAGATTTGTTCATTTTGATTAACGAGTTTGAAAAGGAGAGTCACGAACGCTCATCACAAAACAGAGCAAGGCGACCATTTGTGCTTATAAAACGTAAACTTTTTATTTTATTTTTAAATGACCAATCGTTTCGCTAGATAAGACCCTTATTCATCGTCTGGTGTCGTTTAAAGCCCTTTGAAGCTGCACTGAAATTCTCATTTGGACCTTGAACCGTTTGGTTCCCATTAAAGTGCATTATATGGAGAAAATCCTGGAATGTTTTCATCAAAAACCTTAATTTCTTTTTCGACTGAAGAAAGAAAGACATGGATATCTTGGATGACATGGGGTGAGTAAATTATCAGCAAAAGTTTTTTTAAAGTGAACTACTCCTTTAAGTCTGTAAAACCATTAACGTTCCTACTGTATATTTAACGGGAAAGTTCTGGCAACCACAGCTGCCGTTTTTTTTTTTAAATATACAAAAAATACGGTTTAATTTTTTACAGTGTACGTGCTACCATATAAGGTGACTTGACATAAATGAAAGCTGTATGATGAGGAATGACCCTTTATCTGTTGCTGTGATTACGTTTCGTCTGCAATTAAACTTGCATGATCCTTCAGACTGAGGCTAATCGTAAGGTTTAGGTGACAACAGATCTGGCAGTCGAGGGCAATCTTGTGCCAGAGTCGCATCGACCCGGATAGAGTTGGACACGGTGGGCCGCGCGGTTCGTCTCAGTCGTGCCTCTGCATTGATTTAGGCAATCTTCAGCAGTCGGATGGAATTCCAGATCGCCGCTTTTAGTTGGAAAAGCAAGGAACAAATGTCATAGATGTTGCGTTAATTTGCCAAATTAAAATGTCATTTGGGCAATACATTTTAGGTTCAATCTAACCTTTGTACATTTTAATGGGCCGTAATTAAAATGTTCAACAGGTAGCAGGCGCAAGGGGTCGCCGAGCGTGGCCTCGTGGCCTAGTAAAGGTAGGAAAGTGTGCTTCTCCTCTGGATCAAAGCCCTGTTTTATACAAGTAAATGCCACTGAGTGGATGACATTTAACAAGCAGTGTTGTTTTGTAAGAACATGTCAGGGAAAAGGTCAGGCAAGGTGAATTTATAGTTCAGAGTGGATCATTGTAAAGGGCGAGGAGGTGATTTTCATTAAGCCTTGTTAATTATGTTTAAAAAAAGAAATTTCATGTCTATTGCTCCTGGACCCTCCTAGGCAGCAGCTGTCTGCACAATGTGCATAAGGTAAACATAATATGACAGCTAGCTATATGCAACGTGTGTATGTGGGAGTATGAAACACAGAGCTAAAAACAGAATTGCTTCCTACCTTTTGCATAATTAAAGTTGATGTTTAAAAAACAATCTCTTCTAAAATAGAGTGCTTATTAACCTGTAGAAAAATACACATAAAATAAAAGAAGAGTCTTAATTTGTTTGAAGCACAAAAGCTGTCTGTAAAGGTCAGGGAGTGTGCCAAATTCAATTTACAAGTTTAATTTAAAGAGTCTCTTCACATCAACCACTCAACAAAGATTTACTTTGTTTTAATTGTTTTAAAGAAACACACTGAGTTCTATTCTTAACATTAAGAGGAAAACTTTGTACATAGTGTTTGTTCCCTTACAGAAGTCACATATATTGAAAGATAATTATAGATTTTCATATATTTAAATGTCTTAAATCCAAATAGATTAAAAATATGTTATATGTAAATATATTTTGAAATATATATATTAAAAATACATTTAAATCTTTGAATTTGGCCCCTTTTTAATATTTTCAAATATTTTAAACATATGCAAATACATTTTTATTGCAAATATTTACATATATTTCTTAATTGTATATGTAAATATATTAATTTGCAATATATGTGCATGTATTAATGTATATTTGTTAACATATTAGATGTCTTTATATGTAAATATATTTTAATTGGATATATTTATGTATACATATATTAATTTCCTTTATATATAAATATATTTATTTGCAATATATGCACATATATTAATTTCCTTTATATGTAAATATATTAATTTGCAAAATATGTGCATATATTAATTTAACCCTTTCAAGTTACATCATCGTTCACCTTTCTAAGTATTGATTTTACATTCTGATTAATCATCCGTCCACTAACTTGGACATCATGCATCACTAGCTATATTTCAGCTATTCATACTTATTCATACTTTAATTCATACTTTTCATGTTTTTCTTGAAAATACTTCATCTGCAGTCATTTTTTTAGCTGTAAATAAATGTAATTATGGTATTAGATTGTAATTCAAAATAGTAATCTGATTACATAATGCACGTTACTTAGTATTACTTTCCTCATAACATCAAAACATAATCTGATTACGTAATGCATGTTACTAGTAATGTTACTTTACTCGTAACATCAAAACATAATCTGATTACGTAATGCATGTTAATGTTACTTGTAACATCTAAAATAATCTGATTACGTAATGCATGTTACTATAGTAATGTTACTTGTAGCATCAAAACATAATCTGATTACCTAATGCATGTTACTTGTAATGTGTTACTTGTAAAATCAAAACATAATCTGATTACGTAATGCATTTTACTTGTACTTTGTTACTTTACTCATAACATCAAAAATAATCTGATTACATTATGCATGTTACTTGTAATGTGTTACTTTATTCGTAACATCAAAATATAATCTGATTACGTTATGCATGTTACTTGTAATGTGTTACTTGTAACATCAAAACATAATCTGATTACGCAATTCATGTTACTAGTAATGTGTTACTTTACTCGTAACATTAAAACATAATCTGATTACATAATGCATGTTACTTGTAATGTTACTTTACTCATGGCATCAAAAAAGTAATCTTATTATGTAATGCATAATACTTGTATGTTACTTTACTCGTAACATAAAAAATAATCTGAATACATAATGAATGTTACTTGTAATCTGTTACTTTACTCGTACACTCTTAGAAAAAGGGTTCTATATAATTATGTAGCATAGGGTTCTTTACTCAACTGCAAAGGACCTTTTATGCAAAAAAAATGTTGATAATGACAAGAAAGAACCCTTTTGGCACAAAGGTTCTTTATAGGCTATTATTCATTCATATATTACATTATTCTGCAACATTTTGCAGTTGTAATTAAATTATTGTTTATTAAACTGTTGTAGTAACTTAATATCCCATTTTAATCATTCTGACTTTTGGAGGATAAAAACTGAAATGGCACTCTTCGTGTGATATTGATTAATTCAATTTTTAACCCCCATATCTTGAATTTTGTGATCATTCATGCATTGCATTTTAGGGGTTCCAAATACAAAGCGCTTTAGAACCTTTTAAGGTTCTATATAGAACCTTTTCTTCTAAGAGTGTAACATTAAAAAGTAATCTGATTGAATAACGAATGTTGCTTGTAATGTGTTACTTTACTCGTAACATTAAAAAGTAATCTGATTAAATGATAAATGTTACTTGTAATGTTACTTTACTCGTTACATCAAAAAAGTAATCTGATTATGTAATAACATAACACTTCTAATGTGTTACTCCCAACACTGCACATTTCAGATGAGATTTGAAAACACCTGATCGCTCATTTTTCCAGTCTGAAAACATCATCAATGTAGATTTCAGCTTGTTTTTCAAGAGAGAAGAGCTAAATTTGTAAATTTTGAACATAATCAGGTTTAATGAAAAATAAGAGTAAATCGCTGTACTCTGGTAGACTGGAGGAAGCATTTTCAACAGAGTTGTACTGCCACCAGATCTTTGATGGAATCACATACTCATGTTCTGATATCAAAAGACATGCGAAAAGTCAAACTTGTCAAACAATTTCTTTCACTCTGCTGAATGAACTGGAACAAACTCAATTGCGTTTGCAATAACTGAAGCTGCATTATATCTTTTTTTCTGTATATATTTTAGTTTTCACTTGATTTTATATCATTTTATTCATTGGTTTGTTACACAGTATTAAGTGCTATTACTGTATCTCTTCAGTTAAAAACATGGACGCATACTGTCCACTCAAGTGGACATCTGAAAATCATTGTAAAATATAGGTAAAAAAAAAGAAGGAAAAAAAGTTTGAATCTGCTTTTTAATGCTCAGAGTCATAAAACTCTGACTGTGGTTATCATTATTCATGCATAAAAGGGTTAATACAATTTAAGTTTAAATTAATTATGTACATAAAACTTCAAGGATGACAACAGTAAATAGTTTCACTACTCTTTTTTATTTTGATGATGTTTTGATCTTGGTATTTTTACCAGTCCAACTCTCGTAAGGATGCATGTCCTGTAATTTAAACCTAGCACTGACATATAGTTATAAACAGTTTAACTGGGAATATTATAAAACAGCATATTTTTCATTATAAGCTATTAAAGAAAATTACATGACGTGTTTTATTATGGGAATCCATCAAAGATGTGGAGTGCGGCCCCACCCAGTGGAGAGAGTGTGTGTTACACAGAGAGTGTGTGTTAACTCAGCAGATGTCCTGTCAGATGAATGAGAGCACAAACTGGTCATAAAGCTCAGTTAGTCCAACAAGATCAAACTCCCTTTTGAGGTCATCAAGTGATAAAACGTCTTTCACTTCAAATGTAGATATCCTATATAATGAAAAAGCCAGCTGTGACATTTAAACAATGGCCAGTGAAGTATATATAGCAATATATCACACAAAAGTGTATGCATTGTATATGCTTACATTCTCCTCTCCTCTGGTTGTGGAATCTCACAAAGGACGCTCATCATCTTTTCCTTGCAGCGTTTCCCTGAAGAATCAACATCAACTTTTACAGTCTTCTGAAGGTGTATGTATTCCTATGGAGAGTCAGTTTAGAATCACAAGAATACATACACAAATTACACAAACCAAATCCAGATAAAAACTCTTAGTCAGAAATCAGGAAAGGAAACATCAGGAAAGTATATGCTATAAAGATGTCCAGAACTGGCTGTGGTATTAATGCATATATAATATGTTATTGAATCAAATATCTGGGAAAATGAAAATAAATGTTCATACTATGGAGTCTTACTTTAATATTTTCCTTTGTTCCTTGCAGGAGAATCAATATCGGTTTGCCCATAAACAGTCTTCCAGAGAGATGCAGCTCTGAAGCCCATGTTTTAATCAGTTTTATGTATTTTGCTTTGGATCTCATGTGATCTAAATGTAGTAAAGCAGTCCATGTTTCTTCGGTCGCTTCTTCTCTGGCCTCTGCTGAATGGCAGCTTGATGTTTTGATCAAGTCAGAGAAGTTTTCCTGAAGCCATAGCATCAAGCCATGGATCATGGGCTCTGGTGGAAGTGATCGTGCTGTGTCCAGTAATTGCTGTCTCAGGTCATGACACTCTTTCCTCGATAAGTGGCTGGAACTGATGCTGATATCTGGAGGAGTGTGTGGGTAGTTGGGAGAGATGTGGAAAATAAGGCCTAGCGGAGTCTTCTCGTTGTCCCTCTCTATCAGTGCTTGAATGCGGTACACGATCCCCCTCTCAGCTGCATTTAAAAATGAAATTGCAACAGGAATACAATTATGTTGTATTCGTAGAGTTCAGATAAATAGACAATGATCCATAAATAAATGTAATGAGACTAACAAAAAATAAACATATTCACAGATAAATAGAATGAGATCCACAATATAAATGTTAAGATTTAAAAAAAGGAAAAAAAATGAGACTAGCAAATAAAAGATATTTTACCATTTTTTGGATTGTGCAACAATTGTTCAGCACAGTGTAGCCATTATCTGATTGGCTTGAATAGATTGTGGGCGGAGTCCACCTAATTTAATTATTTATTTATTTATCTCATTTTTCTTTTTTTTATTAATTTTTGTGAAATAACTGTTTGTAATTTTATTTATTGGTGAATTTGTGTTAATGTCTTAACATTTATTGTGTGGATCATCATGATCTAACGTTAGCTATCAATAAGGAACGGTTCAAACCGCATAGATATAACTGATTCCGAATTCATGGTGCAAACGTATTATTTAATATCAAAAGACTAATACAACAGTTATTTTTGCTACTTATAATATCCATTCTAATAATGAATGGGGATCTCATTTAAAGTGTATCAGAGCCTGGCTTTCTGAATCTTTCAGTATTACTTAAATTACTAAGTATTATACCAAGTTACAGCTTTACTGCAAAAAAACAATATTAACACCCAGTAGTAACTATGGTATTTGGTGGAAACAGGGGTTACCACTATGGTCATTACATTTTATGTTCAATAAAGAAAAAGAAAAAACACGGGTAATTAATTTACAGTAATATTTTGCATTCAGAAGAACTCACGTGACTCTTCTAACACCTCGAATTCGCCCTGCTCGCAGTATATGGCGGATAAAACTGTCATTTCATCTAACGCTACTTTTGACATGTTTGCAGTCCTGCGAAATGCCACATTATGAATTATTAAAGTGTGTAGATTGCTAACAGTTACAACCGAATTGTTTTTGTCCTACGCGGTCAAATTTCCGTGTAGAAACACTAGAACAGAACACCAGTTCCGACTGACATATTGTTATAATTTAGGCCTACAACATAGATATACGTACTGTAGATTGAAACTGCTAAGAAATACTTGTTAATGGGTCATTTTATTTTATAGCACCACTGCACAAAATTGCAATCACTAGAACGCTCAAATACCAATAATAATATTTAAAGAAAATTAAATTGTACACCATAAAGCAGTATATGCCTACAAATGATGCTCTTGTTTGACAGCATCTAAGCGAAGTATTTGATATCAGTTCTGTAGATTGAAATATTTTACCTTCTTATTTTGTTTTGAACATCCAGTCAGTAGCAAATAAAATTAAAAAAACACAGCAAGAGGGCATTTTAATAAACATTATAATAGATTCCTTTAATAATTGACTTTATGGCAGAAATAAATACAATTGAAAAGCAAGGCATTATCAGTAAATGAAGAAAAACTAAAAGGTATGTATCAGAGTATTTACACAGTAGCTGGTTTTATTATTCATAAAACAGAATATTTGCATGCCAGAATGCCAGACTACTAATTTTTTTTTTGCTATTTCCTCTTTAATTACAGTAATAAATACAATGTATGATAACCGTATGTCTGCAAACCCACACAGTGCCACTGTAGCATTTTTCGCACATATCATAACAAATTTATGACAGAAAAAATAAGGAGGTCAATCTGATTTCATTTGCAAAAAAAAAAAAGTTATATAAATATAAGTTATTTTATATCCTATAGAATAGACCACACAAGAGTCAAGACTCAGTGTGGAGAATATTCATGTGGAGGTCCAGCGCCACCAGGCCACTTTCATCCGGTCCCAAACGGCTTCTAAGGAATCGAAGGCCGGACGCACGTCAAGGATGGTATGCTTAGACACCTGGCCTCCATCGTAGTAGTCTATCACATATCTGACATCTTTTCCACACCGGTCAATAATCCAGTCATGCCTGTCAAACGGTAGCTCATGCCTACAACACAGGACCGAAATCACCTTATTAAATCTGACGATGACATTGACATTTACATTTTCCTGAAGATGATCACAGAAGTTTTTTTTTTGTTTTTTTTTAGAGAGAGAGAGAGAGAGAATTTAGGGCATAACATATCACCGGCGTTGAGTCATCTCTACTAAGTTATACATGGATTTTATACATCTATTTTTATCAAGTTATTTTGAATTAAATGTATTAATTGATTATTTATTATATATTTATTTAAATCATATTTCATTTAATATTTTTTCTTTGGATCAATTTATTTAGTTAGTTAAATCCTATTTGTATTTATTTATTTTTACACTGCTTGCTTTTCCTATTTTTTATTAGTTCTATTTAAATTAGTTATTTATTTTATTTTAATTAAATTGTATTTATTTTTTATTTATTTATCGTAATCAAATGTAAATCAAACCCTAACCTAATTTAATTTATTTTGTACATTTTATTTGCCCCCTAGCACTCCCTAGTGGCCACATGGACACCAGTTTGAAAACCCCTGTGTTAAGGGAGACCATTACTTACCCCATCCAGTGGCGAAATCTGGCTCTGGGTGAAAAGTCTTTTGCTTTGCCACCAAACCTTAAAAGAGAAGGTCCACATGGGCATTCTCTGTGGAGAACAACAGCAAAACATCAGGAATCTCCTACTCGGTGACATCTGAGGATACACAGCTGCCTTTAACTTGTGACCTACTTGGAATGGAGCTTTTCCCATCTCAGGATTTCCTGCCAGGCTTGCTCATTATTCTGGTTGTGAATCCTGATGATGTTTGTCATATCTTTTTCTTTTATATCATCTTTGTTCCAGCGCCATCTGGTGGAGGTTTAAGTCATAAGCAATGATGGTGATGATGCTAATTAGATGTACATTGCTTTTTGTCCATCAGGAACTCACCCTTTTCTCAGCATGGCATTCCAGAACATCTGCTCTGAGGGATAAACCCAGTTCTGATCAGATCCACCACGAGGGATGGTAGATTCCTCTCTTTTAACAGACAGGGGAAACGGTTGACCGGGTGTAGGTTGCTGGTTAGGTGGTGGCATCTATAGAGAACAGAAAATAAATAAGGCTGAGAGGTAGAAAGGAGTCTCAGTACATCTGAACATCCAGGTAACATATTTTGGAGGGGCAAAGTACCATGTTTGCAGGATTAATGTCAGACAATGTGGGTTTAGCCCTGTCAGCAGCTCTCATAGGGCACTCTACAAATTCATAAGCCCTGTCCTGATGTGTTGGTACATCAGGCGCTTCTCTCAGCTGATCGCTAGCAGGAGCAGACACCTGATGCATTGGACATTCTGCGGAGGGGCACCTGTAGGGGATGTTAAGAAGGAAAACTGATGAGAACATCTTTTTGAGATTAAATATGTATATTCTGTAATTCTGTAAATAAGGGCTGCAACAACTGATCATAATTAATAATGAAAATAATCAACAAATTTAATTATTGATTTACTGTCTGTGCATTGTGCATGGAAAAACAGGTTAAAATATAGTTCTAAACAAACTGAACAAATGATTATTTACCTTTTAAGTAAAAGTTAAGGCTAAATTAAAAATAACAAAAAAACATTAAAATGTGTTTTGTCATAGAAATGCATTATTAAAGTGACATGACTGGTGGATGATAATCATGCACATAATTTATGGAACAGCATAGAGCCTAGGCTAGATGCGTTCACTATATTCTTTTCATTGCCTACAACTTAATAAGTATTATTATTTTTTTAAATAAGCCTTTGTTAGATTTTTTTCTTCTGATTTTTTTTATATATAACGGACAAATGAATTGATAAAGAAAATAATTGTTAGTTGCTGCAGCCCTGCTGTGCGTCAAAAAATAAAAAAATAAAAAGCTGGATTTTTCTAGATAACTGATTATTATAATTACTGAAGTACTGGAGTATCCTTCTCACTTTTAATAACATCTTGATGCATCGGACAGCCCTTTGGTGGCTCCATGATGCCCTCTGCCTTCACGGTGCCGGTAGGGCTGGACATAGTGTCTCCCATCAGCTTCACAGACAGAAAAGAAAAAGAACACGGTAAGTTTTGAGTGGCTTTACATTTAGCATATTACTGATGTTAGGCTATATACACAGTACATGGCATACATACATAAAAATGCTTTAATAACATCTGAACTCAACTATTGAGTTCTTGCATGATACATGCAGGAATTTTTTGAATCAGAGACTTTTGAGAACAAACCTTGTCTTAATTTTTGTAATATGCATTTTTTATTAATATTATGATTGATGCAAATTAAACATACAAGAAATAATAACATATAATACTAGTATTCCCATATGTCAAGCCAAAGTACACTGGGGAGTATCTACATTAGAAATTAAGAAGAGATAAATAAACTTTAAATAAATATTGGAAATCTGTACACATGTGTCTTCCTTTTTTCTATCCCAGTCGGTGGACTTCTAGATCAAATGTTATTGATATCTTCAGAATTTCCAACAAACTTATAAGTTATGCTTTTGGGAAGCTGTGCAATATGTTATACAAGACTCCTCTATTATAGAACGGTAACGTTATGCAAGTTACACAAGCATAAGATAAAAGCATGTAACGTTACTAGTCTGTCCCGATGGAGGTATTAATAGTTCGTATTGTTCAAATTGAAAACGACTGTACATGCACAAAATATCTATGATAAAATACTACAAGTATAACAGTAACACTTACCTCACACCTCTACTGTCAATGTCGTTCACCAGAAATATGCCTCATATCCCAAGATGCTCTGGGTCACTGCTTCACGCCGTGTGTGTGGCACGCATAGGCATCCAGATGCATACTGCCTCCTAGAGGATTGGAATTTGTATATTTATTTTATTTAAGTGACGATTTAGTTTAAAAATACAATTATTTTAAAATGGTAATAATCGTTTTTAATATATTATTTTACTCACTGAATATTCTGAACCATCAATTGTTTCATGGGGACAGCATTTTTAAAAGAGCATTTAAAAAGAAAAGGTTTTTGCTATGGTAGCTAAGTAATGGGTCTCTTGTAAAATCCTATCACGAAATTCAGTCTTTCAGGAGGTTATATCATTATGCCTGTGGAACAAGTGACTGACTGAGTGCTATACCTAAGTGAATAACTGAATCATTCAGGGAACTGATTTGTTAAAAACATTTAGTTGTTTAGAACCGAAACACGTTACTTTTTTAGAGTTTTAAAAGAGAGGAACTCAGTTGAACAAGTCAGTCCCAGTGGATGGAAGTGAACAAGAATCATTTGCTTACTGAAAAGATTTGAGATTTTACCGCTAGAGTGAATTATACAGTTTTGTAATAACAAACATAACAAAATTGGCTAAATATAGCCTACTCATGTGACCTCACACTGTAAAGTGTAAAACTGAGCAGTTTATTCATTGTCACACCACAGAAACACACATCCAATTCATTACATGAGCATTTTTGACATCACAGTAGCCTATAGGTTAATAGAAATCCAAGATGGAATAGCTCATATAGCCCTACCTTTTTCAAGTCATATCATTGTTGATGTTTAACCGCATTGGCCTACCTAATGGTGAAGTAAATAATGATAAATAACCTGAATAGCCTTATCTTATTGAAGCTTACATATTATAATTGTCATTATTCCAAATCCAACTGACAAGCCATACTGAAAAGGGTTATACAGTACATGGCTGCATCACGTTAGAGAAACACATATATTATATAACATCGTGCCACCTGATATGTTTTCCATTCCAGACATACATAATACTCTCCATATATGCAATAAATATGCAAACATGCATGGTTTCTCGAGTACAAATCCTGCAAAACCAGGAACTTTCACCTATACATGTAACCCACATTTCCACTATACATTTCTAATATCATATATTTCTCTCTACATATAACCTTATTCATATTTTAGTCAAAAAGTTGTTTATTGTGGTCTACAGACACACACGGAGTCCTTGTGGAAGTTCAGATGTGCAGTCGCTTTGTTGATTGCATTGATAAAGGCAAGTTGGTTGATCTTTATAGCAGCTTTATAATAAATAGTGCAACCACAACTATTGATTGGACATTTGATCAGACTTATGCCACTTAATCACCTGATTTTTTTCAACTGAAGGAGCGTTTGTGATTTAATTCCTCCAGTTGAGTTCATATTTGAAGATGACATCATGTAAGTCATTAATACAATGACTGGCTTTCTAAGCTCTTGATTTGTCGGTTTGAAACTCAAAACTGCTGTCACGGCAGCAGGAAATAATATATGCACTCCAGCATAGGACATGATTCAAGATGGACGGTTTGTGTGCTAATGTATTGAGTTTCTGTTTGTATCTCCATGTCATGTCAGTCTGTCTTTCTAGTTTCCATCTCAGTTCCTGCTTTTCTTGACCAGGCTGAGTGAAGGACTTTGAGACATCCACGGATGATTCTGCGCATCCACATGATGTTCATGACGTCCAATGACACGCTAGAAATAACCCAGGCACTGCGGCCTCCCAGAGGTAACTTGTAGAAGTCATCTGTGCCAAAGACTGAGTACATATGGCTGTAGTAGCCTGGAATGACTGCGATCCTCACCAAGAAGAATGCAAATGCCATGGCAACACCATTAACCAAACTCGGTTTGGAAAGTTTGTGGTAGCCCAACACGTGAAAAAACCAACTGAAAGACGTTAAAAAAAGTCAATTAGAAAATGTGCTTCATTGTATGGTTATTTTTACTTATTACTCACCGCTGGTTGACAAAGGGGTGGAGAATTCTGAAGAGCAGACGGAAATTAGCAAAGTAAGGCAATATCCCTTGACTCTACAGAAAAAGAAAGAGCACAAAATGGCATTGGAAATCTTGTGGAAGTTAGAGACACCAAGACCGGATGGAAATACAACTTACCAGCACATAGTAGTATGCATAGAGAGCAGCAAAATGATGTATGACAAAGTATTTCTCTCCAATTGACTCCCATGACGTAAACATGAGCAGGAGATCTATAGAGGGACAGAGAATGTTATTTGTGAGAGTAACATCAAGTAAAAAGCAGAAACATATTTTCCATACACCTTCACTATTAATCATTATTAAATATATATTTTTCAAAGTAAAAAGTATTTTTTACAAATATAATGTAGGCTATCATTAATTAAGTGAAAAAAATATTGAATAAAAATTAGTAAAACATTTGTTAAAATATTTTTTCTCATAAGAATTAATAAAAGTACTAAATACGTACCGAAAATGGGGTGTTTTTTTTCACTTTTCTTTTATATCAAGACATTTTACATAATGCCCCCCAAAATTATCAAAATTGTGCTCATGTGTATTAAATAATCGAAAATACGTAAATTGCATACATATAAATGTTACAGACAATTGATTTAGCCTACATTAAACATTTTAATTAAATATTAAAAAGCAATTGAGCAGTTTTGTAAGTAATCAATTAAAACTCAGAAAATAAAACTGAACAATGCTCATCATAGAAGACATGTATTTAAATCATTATGAACTGTGACATTTAATTGCCCAATTGGCAATAAGGGCCTAAAGTGTCCAAGAAAACATCCCCTACACCATTACACCACCACCAGCAGCCTGCACAGTGCTAACAAGGCAAGATGGATCCATGTTCTCATTCTGTTTACGCCAAATTCTGACTCTACCATCTGAATGTCTCAACAGAAATCGAAACTCATCACACAAGGCAACATTTTTCCAATCTTCAACTGTCCAATTTTGGTGAGCTCTTGCAAGTTGTACCCTCTTTTTCCTATTTGTAGTGGCGATGAGCGGTACCCGGTGGGGTCTTCTGCTGTTGTAGCCCATACACCTCAAGGTTGTGCGTGTTGTTGCTTCACAAATGCTTTGCTGCATACCTCGGTTGTAACGAGTGGTTATTTAAGTCAAAGTTGCTTTTCTATCAGCTTGAATCATTCGGCCCATTCTCCTCTGACCTCTAGCATCAACAAGGCATTTTCGCCCACGGCACTGCCTCATACTAGATGTTTTTCCCTTTTCACACCATTCTTTGTAAACCCTAGAAATGGTTGTGCATGAAAATCCCAGTAACTGAGCAGATTGTGAAATACTTAGACTGGCCCATCTGGCACCAACAATCATGCCATGCTCAAAATCTTCCCCATTCTGACATTCAGTTTAGAGTTGAGGAGATTGTCTTGACCAGGACCACGCCCTTAAATGCATTGATGCAACTGCCATGTGATTGGTTGATTAGATAATTGCATTAATGAGATATTGAACAGGTGTTCCTAATAATCCTTTAGGTGAGTGTAGATATAGCACATCATTAACCCTTCACTCACCAGAGATGAGGTAGCCTGAAGTAATGGCCACATTTAGTTTCACCAGTGTGGCATCTCCCCTGTAATCACAAATTATTAGTTCAGTCTGTACTGTTTGGACAGAACAATGTTGCATAAGAAGTTGTGCCACCACATTTGTAATGGATTGGATCTATAAATCCTCACCAGACTGGGTCTTTCTGGATAGGTTCATCAAAGATATATATGTAGAGGCAGAAAAGTCCCACAATCAGGGCGTGCACTGTCTGAGACGGCCCTTTGAGGAAAAAGAGAGACCTTCCAACTTTAGTCAAACTCGCGATATAAAAACACATGCTTTTAAAAGATAAAATCTGACACCTGGAAGTTCCACTCCGTCCTTTGTGTAGGGCTGAGCCTGAGGAAGCCTTTGGAGAGGTGCTGAGACACCCAAGGGCTACCTTGATGGAACAGCCACTGGAAGCCCAGGAAGCTCCATGTTACAACCACCAGCACCTGCAGGCTGAGAGGCTCCATGCCTGCTGAGCCCTACAGAGAGAGAGAGAGAGAGAGAGAGAGAGAGAGAGAGAGAGAGAGAGAGAAGAGAGAGAGAGAGAGAGAGAGAGAGAGAAGAGAGAGACAGCGGTGAACGGTCAGCAAAACCCCAGTCCAGCACACATTAATCACCTGCTTCTTTAACAAAACAAAATGTTTCTGACTCCAAACCGGTTGCGAACATAAAAGCCCCAGTCATCACCTGAGCTGCCGCAGTACCTCTCTCCTGCCAAATCCCCGGTATAAATAAGCATTTGCATATGTGCTGACACAGACATCAAGAGGTTAGGCGACTCCAACACGTCTCAGATTGCTCCATCCGTGATTTATAGAGTCGCAAGTGACTTTTGTGCAGTCTGAAATGCATTTGAGTCGCAGAGATCCATGGTGTCCCAAAAGAAACAGCTGATTGTGTGTTGGGTTAGTGCTGCATACACAAACTTCTGTCCTGGCTGAGGGAGTGTGTACATGTTACTCTGCAGTATGGACAGCGATCGAAATGAAACAGCTGGAAATCAATGCGTGTGATCAATGTTGCATTGTTATGGTCTTCTGGAACAGGACCACTCCCTTGTTTTGTCCTCGTACCCTTGAAAAAGGCATCAAGCTTCAGTGTTTTTGGTAACTGATAGTAGCCTAAGAGGAAGTCAAGCCGGCATGACCTTGTCTCAAATGTACATTTATGCATTTAGGAGATCACTTGCAAAAGAAGAACAAAACCATGGAGCAGACAATAATAAACAATGCCAGGTTTATATGACAAATGAAGGAGCAATTAAAGAGGAGAAATGCAGAGAAGTGCACTGAACACAGTAGGAGTAAAACACATCAAAAGCAGCTAAATCATCAGGAAACAAAATGTCTCTCATTTTCTGTCGGATTTTTCGGTTCACTCATTCATTCACTTTCCTCTGCAGTTCATTTCTCTAGCAGTCCTTCTTTTTGGTGACTAAATGATTAAATGAAGTCTACATAATGCATGATCAGACTTACCCTTTCCGTTATGAAAGACCCATGTTGAACTGGCCATGGAGCATGTTCATGAGGTGAACACAGCTGGACACGGGGATAAACGCAGGTTTTAAGTGACCTTCTCTCTCTCTATCCCCCATATTCACTCAGCAAGTGCTTTCTCTTCTATGCAGTTGTCCTGTGTAATTTTATATCTATCCTAAATGAACTTCATTGCCGAGAGGAACCACTAGATGGAGTGAGACATCCAAATTTTGACATCCAACAAGCTTCATCAGATGTGTCTGAACAGTGACACTATTGGTTAATGAATGAATGAATGTTGTATATTTGGCAAGGGCTGCCCTCAATTTCCTGATTCCTCGACCCTAAATTATCAGACTTAACCACCAAACAAAACAAACCCAAATCACTCCAACAGTAAAACTGAGTCTTCTTGTATTTAGAGCCATAATGGAGTTGTTAGTCTTGCCCTGCATCTTCAGGTAATAACATCCCATCCCCTCTAAAGCACAGTTGTTGTTGTTGAGTCCTTCTGCATGCTGTGCCTCAGGGATGGAGCAACAAGGCATTCCTGTTTGATGAACCGTTCCCCCCAGAAGAGTTCTGCTCATGGAAAATTAAAGTGATGTTGTGCCTAAATGTGGCCTATGCATTTTACTTTTTTATAACAGAAAAGTGGGAACTTATAGCAAACTATGCAGATGCTGGCTGAAATGAATACGCAAAACAGGTTTACTGGAGACGGAAAAGGGGGAAATTCTGTTGCTGACTGAAACATTCCTTTTCACGTCTTGTTGAGTGAAATATTCATGGGTTTTGTGTAACCTGTTGATTTACAGGAAGACTGCAAACATGCATGATAAAGGAAAAGAAACTTGGAATTTAAGTAGTTTAAACATTTTATCAATCGGTGACACATAAGTCATTATTATGACATTTTATCTATAATATTTTCCACTTTTTATGTCATAAATTTGACATTTAGGTAAAAATTATGATTTACCAAAGCATTATTTTTTGGCAGAAATTGCCTTAAATAGCTATACTGATTTAAATGGGACAAACTCATGCACCAGTACTGATGTTAAAATTTTACAAAGGTTTACCCACAGTGGTGGGTCTTGTGTTTTTCCTGTCTTAAAGTCTGGGAACAATAACTTACAATGGCAAACACACCTGGTTTTCCGACAGTTTCATCACTATAGTGATGGGCTAAACACGCACCCACTCATATCATTAGAATGCAAGTTTTGTCTTGTCCTTAATTAATGTCTTGGCACAATGGTACTTAACATTTTTAATTTTAAAAAATGCACTCATTTTTATAAATCAGTGGGCTGAAAACCATTTTGTATAATGATATGGCATGTTTTATCTTCAGAAGTGATAGACATCTGATGATGATAAAAAAAATAAGTAATTATAGCATTACACAACATGGCATTGAATGCTGAGTTCAAAAGGTGAGAGAAATCTCTTTATGTCTTTATATCTGGGATGAATTATTTCTTGACTTCACTCTTTATTGGTGTTTCCTGGACATGTCTCCTGATAGCAGAGGCTCAGGAAACACATGGTGAGGGGGGGCTGAACTCCAGATGTAGGAGTAGGATATCCCATAAACACAAGCATACGCTAAACAGCTTAAGTATGCAATAAGTAAAAATATATGAACAATGAAATCGTCAATTGTTTTGCTCAATTGCATTTTTTAAAATACTTTCTCTTTTTTATTATGAGTTAGGCCTAGACCTATACATAATTGATTTGTATTTTGTAGGCCTATTTATGTTTTAATATTAGACATTTTAAAACAATACATTATAGCCTACTATTAATAATAATAAAAATATCACGTACATATTTAAATATAATAGTCTGCTAGCATTTCTTGGTGACCTGTCTTGTAGCGTTCACCGGGCGTGGCGCTCTGGCCTGAAAGAGCCGCAGTTAACTGACAAGCTGAGCCATAATATCGCGGAAATATCGCAGCGATAATTTATGCGATATGGCTCAGCATGTCAGTCTAACTACGGCTCTTTGTACACAGCAAAAACTGTTAAATTAACACTCTTGGGAGTATATGAGTCCACTCTCAAATCCACAATGTGTCTGTCTGTGTAAAATGCGCGCACACACGACTTGTTTAAAATAGCTACATGTTGGGAATAAATAACAATGAATTGTTGTACCAGCAATATTTCCAAGTTTTGTTTTTCACTGTAGAAATTTCAAATGTCATGATTTGCCATATGCAAAGGCCTACCAGCACCTTTTCCCCACTTCAAGCACTGTACAGTAGCTAGGCTATGTTTATTTTTTCTTCACAAAAAGAGTAGCCTACATCAGGCTACTTATGGCGTAGCGAATTGGGACGCAGCAAAGGATTACGATTTATGGGTCGTATTTTTGGTCCGTGTAACGCACAAAAATCGATTAGCATGTGTCCTAACATGGTTAGGAAGCATGCAAAGTTTCGTGAGGATCGGATCATAGGTGGCGCTATAATCGTCAAAAAGGTCTCTCATTATTAGGTTTTCAAGCACGAAGTGCTGAAATCCTATTGTATTTGCTAGAAAGAAAAAAAATCTAAAAGTACTAAATTGCGCATAACTCCTAGACCGTTTGAGCTAGAATCTGATCTTTGCATCACTGTGATCCCTGGCTCAAGCCGAACAAGATGTATATCTCCAATTTACATTTCGGGACCATGGCGCCCGCACTAGGCCACACGGGCGGGCGGACGGATATATCTGATAATCTCAGATTACAGTATTTTCATGTGTAAATTACCATTATCTAGTATTGGTGAGGAGTTTTTCACATTGTGAGCAATTCCGAGTCTGGAAATCACTGGAGGCGTATCGATGAGATTGACGTGGGGTTGGTTCGGTGACGTTTGCTCAAGTGCAATCAATGGAAAAGTAACTTATAATAGCGAAGAGGCATGATGCTAATCTGCCTGATAAAAAGCCATAGCCTGCACAACTTAATTCATGTTCCCTTAAAACAGTCACCTGTGCTTTCTGTGATATGCATGTACTTGCGGGCGTCATGGTTTGATGCATGAATATAAAAATAAATAACTCGCGAGCAATTTAATTAATGTAATGCGGAACTACATTATACGCGGGTATAGGGACATAATCTGAGATCGCAATGCTAGAATGTGAGATCAAACAGTGGAAACAAGGTTGTTTTTAATACCTCGTCATTTTGTTCATACAGGACATTTTTCAAACTGCAATGTGTTAACTTATATTTGTTTACACTCGCATTAAAACACAACATTGTGCTTTTGTCAAACAAATTCTTGCGTGTTTTGAGTGAGTTTCTTTCCTGTTTATCCTCGCCAGCCATAATCTCCGTCATTGTTCGGACAAAAGCTTAGTCTTCTCACATCCATGGAGTAATGACGGGTATAGTGTAAACTCCCAATTTATCTGAACCTCCGGCACGATTTTATCATCAATTGACCCAGCAGGGGATGAACATTTTCACTATATAGCACGAAACTCATTTCACTTCGTTCAACTCGTATTGTTTCTTCTAATCTGTTTTGCACGCAGCAATGGCGCCGGGGTCGGCAAATGCCCGTATGTCGTGACGTCATGTGGGTACTATGTATAGCCTACATGTGATCATCACAAAGCTGCTAAATGTGTATCTATATGTAAACATTTTCACATTTTTGTTTAACTTTAGTTTGTCACTGCTTTGTTTGTCTTTTCATGTTTTTTATTTTTGTATTTAGTTTATTCAATGTAGGAAAGAGTATTTCACACGACTTTGATTTTACTTTATTGACACTGTTCCGTATGGTATTCATCATTAAAAATAAACAAGTTCCACTTTTTAAACTTCTCCCCAACGTGCATGCAGTGTAAATAAAGCAGTTGCATCAATGAAATAATATTAAACGGCCACGCCCCCGTGCTAATGGTACCTGGCAAATTACAAGACGAAAATTAAAAAAGCATTTAGATTTCATTTATCCAAATGTTTGTTTCTGAAGTCACAATTTAGCGCAAGTAAAATTGAAAAACAGGAGAAAAAAGTAACTATACATTGATAATGTAACTGGAAAAACAAGAAAAATGAATGTCTGGTTTCCATTTTTCATTTGCATTTTATGGTCTGAAAATTGAATTGTGAAGAGTTACACGGACCTTAGGCTACCTTATTTTTACTTTATACATAATACAAACGCAAACACTAAAAGCCAAGTAGGCCTATAATTAAAACACATGGCTCTACACTTATATTTTGAAGGAGCACTTGTAGATGCATTTTACACAGCACTTACAATTTGCATAAATAATCGTATGATACTAATGTATCAAATATCAAATTTGGAATACAGAAATATGAAATATTGAAGTAATAGTAATTAACTACATGTACTTACAATATAATTTAAGTAAGGAGTTAGTTGCATGTATCTATGCATGATTGACTATAGAAACTACATGTAAAATTAAGTGTTACCAAAATGTACAGTTTTTATTTAAACATTTCTACTGGACTCCCTGCATTACTGTACCTTCGTATTAAATGAATAGAAAAAGCAAAGGTTTGATGTTGTGGTGTTTTTTCTTCAGGTCACCCTGTATCATCTGCTGAAGCTGTTCCAGTCAGACTCCAGCGCCATGCCAAAGAAGACAGTCGTGTCCGAGTTCTACAACGAGATGGTGTGAATTTGATCAGAACAGCACAACAACATGACATTATAGTAATAATACAATCATAAAGCCTAAAACCTGTGTTTTTGCAGATATTTCAAGACCCGACAGCCATGATGCAGCAACTTCTGAACACCACCAGACAGCTGACGTTGGGTGCTTACAAACACGAGACCGAGTGTGAGTGCTTCACTTACCTTTGCAGCTCCTATTGAACAGCTCAGTGGATGGGCTATAATTAAACCCTGAACATACTGTACATTAAAATGAGTCCGCAGTTCTAATCATGTGAACTAAACATTCAGTGTTTCATGTTG
Organism: Hybognathus amarus; assembly: GCA_030378365.1. NCBI lineage: Eukaryota > Metazoa > Chordata > Actinopteri > Cypriniformes > Leuciscidae > Hybognathus > Hybognathus amarus. Next base: position 15,941 of record JAQIUQ010004019.1, on the reverse strand, counting down.
CAGTTGCAGAGCTGGAAATACGAACACGAGAAAAAGCGGCAAAGAAGAAGACTAGCCTGGAGATCGTAGAGCTGAAGGAGCGACTGAAAGCCTCCAGAGAAAACATCAACTTCCTGAAGGGAGAGACACGCAGACTGGAGGAGGACAACCAGATGAAAGATCACTGAGGATGATGCATGCTGTGGGATTTGTTATGCTTTTGTGGGACTGATCAATTTAGGTTTCTGGTTCTAAGTTTGACAGTATATTTAGTAGTGAACTTTCTTGTCCAGCTAAATGTGTGGCAATACATGACCTTTTGACTTTTTTTTATGAATAAAACTTTTTTTTACAAGTTTGGGCTTACCATCCAGTTTTGAGCATGATGTAACAATACATTGTAATTTGTATGCACATTGTTTCAAGCAGCTTTACATAACATGAACCCTCAAAGCCCAAAATGAACTGGTGACTGGCAAGAAAAAAAAAACTCCATGGCTTCATCTAAAAGCAATTTGTCTGCATCTGCTTCTCTGCTATATAGAAGGTGAAAAAGAGTGACAGAAGAAGTATCTCTGAATTCACAGTACTCATAAAAGAGTAGGCAAAAAAGTACCCGGATGACCTACTAATTCTGCAGAGACTATCAAGTGCGCATATGATGGACTCTTCTATCCCATGAGTAGGCAATGTATGAGATGTTGATGTTTAAAAGAAAAAAACTGCAGTTTTAAGTGCTTAAAAAGCATATAAAATACTGGCACAGTGGATAAGACACATGCCTTTGGTATGAGAGACCCGGGTTCGAATCCACTGTGAGACTAGTTGCTCCAGAGGTGTGCGACCTCTGACATATATAGCAATTGTAAGCAGTGTTGTGCCAGTTCATCCTTAAAAAGAACTAGCTCGAAGTTCAGTTCACACAGATGATAATGAACTAGTTCATGTTCAGTTTTTTTTTT
>JAQIUQ010004019.1:0-10000 GCA_030378365.1 Hybognathus amarus | reverse complement strand
AGTAACTTATAATAGCAAAGAGGCATGATGCTAATCTGCCTTAATGCAAAAGCCATAGCCTGCACAACTTAATTCATGTTCCCCTTAAAACCGTCACAGTGCTTTGTGATATGCATGTACTTGCAGGTAAGTGGTTTGGTGCATGAATATCAAATCAATAAGCTTACATGCCAGTTACATTAATGTAATCGAACTACTTATGCACGGTATAGGGACATAATCTTAGAGTCACAATGCTAAATGTAGGTCAAACAGTGGAAACAGGTTGTTTTGTGTCTTAATCCCTCATCATTTTGTTCATCCAACCTTTTCCGAACTGCAATGTGTTAACTTACAGTTGTTTACACTAGCCATTAAACACACAACATTGTGCTTCGTCAAACAATTCTTCGCGTGTTTTCAGTAATTTCTTCCTGTTTGTGCTCGCAGCCATATATCTAAGCAGTTGTTCAAAAGCTTCAGTCTTCTCACATGACGGTATCATGTGAAAGTGCCAGAGACCCAAACTCATTTCACTTCGTTCCACTCGATATTGTTTCTTCTAATCTGTTTTGCACGCAGTAATAGCACCAGGGTCAACAAATGCCCATATATGTAATAACATCATGGGTACTCTGCTCATGTGAATGGTCATGCACAAAGCTGCTAAAATGTGTATATATATATGTAAACATTTCACATTTTTGTTTAGTTTCATTTGTCACTGCTTTGTTTATTTTCATGTGTTTTTATTTTTGTATTTAGTTTTGAATGTCAAAGTATATTTCACACAACTTGATTTACTTTATGACATGTCCACGGATGGTATTCATCATTAAAAATAAACAATTTCACTTTTAAAACTTCTCCCAGGCATGCATGCAGTGTAAATAAAGCAGTTGCATGATGGAATAATATTGCAACGGCCAGCCCCGTGCTAATGATTATGGCAAATTACAAGACGAAAATTAAAAAAGCATTTAATTTCATTTATCCAAATGTTTGTTATCAGAAGTCACAGTTTACAAGTAAAGAATGAAACACAAGAGAGAAAGTTGATGCGCATTGATAATGTAACTGAAAACAAGAAAAATGAATGTATGGTTTCCATTTTCAGTTGCATTATGATTCTGAAAATTGAATTGTGAAAAGTTACACAGACCTTAGGCTACCTTATTTTTACTTTATACATAATACAAGCAAAACACTAAAAGCCAAGTCAGGCCTATGAATTAAAATCACATAGCTCTACACTTATATTTTGAAGGAGCACTTGTAGATGCATTTTACACAGCACCTACAATTTGCATTAAATAATCAACTATGATACTAATATATAAATGTGAATTTGAAATACAGAAATGAAATGTGAAGTAATAATAGTAATTAACTACATGTCTTACAATAAATTTATAAGTAGCCTCATCATGTTATATATGCATGATTTGACTATAGAAACTACATGTAAAATTCAGTGTTACCAGAAATGTACAGTTTTTATTTAAACATTCTACTGGACTTCCTGCATTACTGTACCTTCGTTTAAATGAATGGAAAAGCAAAGGTTTGATGTTGTGGTATATTTTTCTAGGTCACCCTGTATCATCTGCTGAAGCTGTTCCCAGACTCCAGCGCCATGCCAGAAGAAGACAGTCGATGTCAAAGTTCTACAACGAATGGTGTGATTTTGATAGAACAGCACAACAACATAGACATTATAGTAATAATACAATCATGAAGCCTTAAACCTGTGTTTTTGCAGATATTTCAAGACCACGAACAGCCATGATGCAGCAACTTCTGAACACCACCAGACAGCTGACGTTGGGTGCTTGACAAACGCAAGACCGAATATGAGTGCTTCACTTACCTTTGCAGCTCCTATTGGACAGCTCAGTGGATGAGCTATAATTAAACCCTGAACATACTGTACATTAAAATGAGTCCGCAGTTCTAATCATGTGAACTCAAACATTCAATGTTTCATGTTGCAGTTGCAGAGCTGGAAAGTACGAACACGAAGAAAAGCGGCAAAGAAGAAGACTAGCCTGGAGTCGTAGAAGCTGAAGGAGCGAGCTGAAAGCCTCCAGAGAAAATATCAACTTCCTGAAGGGAGAAACACGCAGCTGGAGGAGGACCAACCAGATGAAGGATCACAGAGGATGATGCATGCTGTGGGATTTGTTATGCTTTTGTGGGACTGATCAGATTTAGGTTTATCTAGTTCTAAGTTTGACAGTATATTTCATAGTGAATCTTCTTGTCCAGCTAAATGTGTGGCCAATACATGACCTCTTGACTTTTTTATGAATAGAACTTTTTTTACAGTTGAGGCTTACCATGCAGTTTTAAGCATGATGTAACAATACATTGTAATTTGTATGCACATTGTTTCAAGCAGCTTTACATAACATGAACCCTCAAAGCCCAAAATGAACTGGTGACTGGCAAGAAAAAAAACTCCATGGCTTCATCTAAAAGCAATTTGTCTGCATCTGCTTCTCTGCTATATAGAAGGTGAAGAAAGTGACAGAAGAAGTATCTCTGAATTCACAGTACTCATAAAAGAGTAGGCAAAAAAGTACCCAGATGACCTACTAATTCTGCAGAGACTATCAAGTGCGCATATGATGGACTACTTCTATCCCATGAGTAGGGAATGTATGAGATGTTGATGTTTAAAAGAAAAAAACTGCAGTTTTAAGTGCTTAAAAAGCATATAAAATACTGGCACAGTGGATAAGACACATGCCTTTGGTATGAGAGACCCGGGTTCGAATCCACTGTGAGACTAGTTGCTCCAGAGGTGTGCGACCTCTGACATATATAGCAATTGTAAGCAGTGTTGTGCCAGTTCATCCTTAAAAAGAACTAGCTCGAAGTTCAGTTCACACAGATGATAATGAACTAGTTCATGTTCAGTTTTTTTTTTTTTAAAGGAACTAGAGGGCCATGTGACTTAGATCTGAGTGCAAAAATGGAGGCTCTAGACCCTTCCGGAGCTGAGATATTGAGATATTTATAATGGCATAAATGCTACGTGGGATCTCAATATCTCAGCTCTGGAAAGGTCTAAAACCTCCATTTTTGCACTCAGGTCTAAGTCCTATGGCCCTCTATCAGAATCCAGAGTTTCAAGAAAATTGGAGAAACTTTTTTTTGCACAAAAAAAAAAAACGACAGTGGTACCCCTTATGTTTTTTTTTTTTTGTGCGAAAAAAAAAGTTTCTCCAATCTTCTTGAAACTCTGGATTCTGATAGAGGGCCATGTGACTTAGATCTGAGTGCGAAAATGGAGGCTCTAGACCCTTCCAGAGCTGAGGTATTGAGATATTTATAATGGCATAAATGCTACGTGGGATCTCAATATCTCAGCCCTGGAAGGTCTAGAGCCTCATTTTGCACTCAGGTCTAAGTCCTATGGCACTCTATCAGAATCCAGAGTTTCAAGAAAATTGGAGAAACTTTTTTTTTTCCACAAAAAAAAAGACAGTGTTACCCCTTATGTTTTTTTTGCACAAAAACAAAAGCAGACTGGAGGGCTTACATTTTTTTCCATTTTCAAGAAAAAAGAAACCAGCTTCTATGGTAAAGTGGTGTGCAGAACATGAAATCCACAGGGAGGAGTTGGATCTGGATCCGACTCCTCCCTGTGGATTTCTCCTCCACATGGGAGGAGTTGGATCCAGATCCAACTCCTCCCACTCCTGCACATGGGAGGAGTTGGATCCAGATCCAACTCCTCCCACTCCTCCACATGGCCCCCAGGGGGTCTATATATTTTATATATATCTATATATTATTTTTTTTTAATTTAAAAAAAAAAAAAAAAAATAAAATTTAAAAATCTAAAAGTACTAAATTGTGCATAACTCCTAGACCGTTTGAGCTAGAATCACGATTTTCGCATCACTGCGATCCCTGGCTCAAGCCGAACAAGATGTATATCTCCGATTTCCATTTCGGGGACCATGGCGCCCGCCCGAGGCCACACTGAAAGGGGAGCAAGGGCGGGCGCCATGGGGACCATGGCGCCCGCCCGAGGCCACACTGAAAGGGGAGCAAGGGCGGGCGCCATGGGGACCATGGCGCCCGCCCGAGGCCACACTGAAAGGGGAGCAAGGGCGGGCGCCATGGGGACCATGGCGCCCGCCCGAGGCCACACTGAAAGGGGAGCAAGGGCGGGCGCCATGGGGACCATGGCGCCCGCCCGAGGCCACACTGAAAGGGGAGCAAGGGCGGGCGCCATGGGGACCATGGCGCCCGCCCGAGGCCACACTGAAAGGGGAGCAAGGGCGGGCGCCATGGGGACCATGGCGCCCGCCCGAGGCCACACTGAAAGGGGAGCAAGGGCGGGCGCCATGGGGACCATGGCGCCCGCCCGAGGCCACACTGAAAGGGGAGCAAGGGCGGGCGCCATGGGGACCATGGCGCCCGCCCGAGGCCACACTGAAAGGGGAGCAAGGGCGGGCGCCATGGGGACCATGGCGCCCGCCCGAGGCCACACTGAAAGGGGAGCAAGGGCGGGCGCCATGGGGACCATGGCGCCCGCCCGAGGCCACACTGAAAGGGGAGCAAGGGCGGGCGCCATGGGGACCATGGCGCCCGCCCGAGGCCACACTGAAAGGGGAGCAAGGGCGGGCGCCATGGGGACCATCGGCGCCGCCCGCAGGGCACAGCACTGGAAAGGGGAGCAAGGCGGGCGCAGTGCCTGATAGATAAATACAATGGAATGGATGGATAAGAATAGTAGATCAATAGATAGATCAATAGATAGGATGGATAGATGGATAGATGGATGGATGGATAGTGATGGATGGATGGATGGATAGGATGGATGGATGGATGGATGGATGGATAAATCAGATGAATGAATGGATGGATGGATGGATCAATAGATAGATGGATAGAATAAGATGGATGGATGGATGGATGGATGATGAATGGATGGATAGTCAATAAATGAATGAATGGATGAATCAGATGAGATGGATGGATGGATAGATGGATGGATGAGATGGATGGATAGATGGATAGATAGAATGGATGGATGAATGGATGGATGGATGGATGATGGATGGATGGATGGATAGATAGATGGATGGATAGATAGATAGATGGATGGATGGATGAATGGATGGATAGATAGATAGATAGATAAATGGATGATGAATGGATGGATGGATGAATGAATGGATGGATGGATGGATGGATAGATAGAATAGATGGATGGATGGATGGATGGATGGATGGATGGATAAATAGAATGGATAGATGGATGGATGGATAGAATGGATGCAATGGATAGATAGATGAATGGATGGATGGATGGATGGATGGATGGATGGATGGATGGATGAGATGAATGGATGGATATTTTCATTTAATTTATAAAGAAAAAAATTTTTTGCCTGCAGTCCTCCCTGCAGCCTCCCGACCTGCATCCTCCGGCCTCCAGTCCTCCGGCCTCCAGTCCTCGACCTCAGTCCTGGACCTCCAGTCCTACGGCCTCCAAACAAGAATATCTTCAATTGATCCGATCACGTCCTTCTGTCACATTAAAGGGTAGTAAAAAGAAACCTAAAGAGGAGACTAAAGTCATAATGTGTTGGTTTTTAATGAATGAATCTACAGCCACTGAGGCTACACAGAGATCCTGCTTGAGCAGGAACCATCAGAACATTTCCCTCGGCAGGAGCAGCTGGAAGAAACTGCAGAGATACCTGGAACAAGGACCAACACGCTGTAGGACACACACACACCAACATTACCCAAATTGAAAAAATAGCCACATCATTTGCAGTACATGGTTCTGAAACACATATCAGTGTCAGACGGCACATTAGCAGCAAGCTGAATTCTCACCCGGAAGAGCAGCTGTCAGACCAGAATCTGCACTGCTGGAGCCATATTGACGCTGACAGACAACTGGAACTGACAAACTGGGAAACATCAGAACAAAATAAAGACTGACCAACCACAAGACAAGAAAATAAAGCATCATTCACTTGCCACAGGACTCAGACTTTCAGTCCCAGTAACTGGCGCGCTGTAGGTCTGCGGTGTGTTCAGTCACATCAGACTTGGGCAAAACTAAACCAGAAACAAAGCGCTTCAGGTTAAGGCCTCAGATATGTCATTGAACTGCACATACAGAACAACTTACCGTATTTTTGCACCTCAAAATCTTAGAAGACTCTCGGTCAGCAATAAAAGCCTTTCAGGGTGTACATCCCATCTGAGCCTCTGGGTTCAATATCAGCTCTGTTGAGGAAACATTTGTCCACTGACCAATCCGGTTATTATCTTTGTCCTGTTGAAACAAATTCACAGCTCACAGAAAATCTGCAAAGAAAGAAAAGTGCAAAAAGCTGCATTGGCTCCATTCATGCAAGACAGACCGGAATAATAAACATTTAAAAGCAGTCATTGAAGTTGAAATTTCTGCATCTTAAAAGAACCTGCATTTAATTTGCTTTTAATTTATGGTCGGAACACTCAAAATGGTGAAACATCTGGTCTTACCATTTGATCAAAAGGCACAAATTTGGGATCCATGGAGACAACTCTGAAATTAACTGCAAAGACACCAACAAACTCACATATATTGCATAATGCATTTGAAGATGATAGCTTCAACCAAGGGTCATTCACAGCTCACCTGTTTGTCCTGGATTGTAAATAAGTGTGTCTGTTTGGATGAAGGTCAAAGGTAACGGCTGAACATGATTTTGCTCTCTTCAGTCGCTCTGAAGACCTTTCCTTGAACAATGAGGAAGATTTATAAATTATAACCACAGCCAACCCCTCCCGTTCAGTGATCCAATAAAAAAAGACAACACAAACTACTCGCATACAACAGATTTTACACTTGTAAAACAAAAGTACATATTCATAAACCAAAGCAACTACCACTTTTACTCAGAAAGAAAATTAACTCAGTTTCAGACAGAACTCAAAATAGGCTGTTCGTACAAAAGGGTTGTGACCCTTACACGTTTTGTCTAGCAAGATAATCTTTACAAGTTAATCCAAAATGTATACACTTTTAAGCCTATATAAAGATTTTAAAAAGCACAATCAGACTCAATAAAGTTTAAAAAAACCAAGCAGGTTATAACCGTGTGTTCTATGTCATAGATCGAAACGTGAAAATATTTAAGAGGCTCTGTTCACCACAAGACCTTTATTTCAGGCGATTTAGCAAAAACCCATTCGAAAATCCATAGGCTTTATAGCGCAGGGAACCGTAATGCTAAAATGCTCAGCTCACTTCCGCGTTTTGGCCTCACAGAGTGACAGTCGTAACTTCGACACTCTATACTATAGGGCTTTAGAATTAAAAACAAACTGAATTAACTTAAAATCATAGCATACCCCAGGAGATTTGCAGGCCCAGAACTACACATCTTCACTCACCTTATGAGAATGCAGCCCTTATGGAAACAAACTGAAAGACATACATTAAGCAATTCAGTCTCCCAGTTAACCAGAAGCTCTTAGAATATGGAAACTTACCTGGCAGCTATGGCAAGGGCCAGTGCACACCAGAGAGAAAACCAGAGGATGTATTCAACTCTCACAAACATGCTAACGTACACATCTCAATCAAACCCAACACTATTACCATTACTCACCACCTTGCGTTTACAATGAGCAGGACCCACTGTAACAGCATCCTGACGCAGCAAACCAGCTCACATTTTTATCTTAGTGACACCAGCCCCAAAAGTGATTAACCTGTCCTGATTTTTTTTAAATCTCACACAACAATATAACAGATGTCTTTATATTGTTATGTTTCATAAATCTCAATATAAGAATAAAGAGGGTTATTTAACGTTCAGCCTATCTGCACATAGTTCCCACAGCGAATTAATGTCACGTGACCTCCCGAGAGGCGCCATCTTTGATGACAAAACCGCTGTGTTTACCATAGGTTTTTACAAAGTTTTATCAGAGAGAATGTTGTTTTACAAACAAATATTTATTTCTGTTTATATTATTATGCAAATCATGAAAAGACAAAGTGAAATATATTATAAAGAGTCTATTAAAAAAAGACAGAGAGAGGTACAATGCGAAAATTTCATTCATAAATGGTGTGGATCGATATGCAGTAACAAAGGAAGCACTGAGCAATGATTATGCAGCTTTGCCTTAGATACAGTATTTTCATGTGTAAGTTACCATTATCTGGTATTGGTGAGGAGTTTTCACATTGTGAGCAATTCCGAGTCTGGAAATCACTGGAGGCGTACGATCAGATTGACGTGGGGTTGGTTCGATAACGTTTGCTCAAGTGCAATCAATGGAAAAGTAACTTATAATAGCGAAGAGGCATGATGCTAATCTGCCTAATAAAAAGCCATAGCCTGCACAACTTAATTCATGTTCCCCTTAAAACAGTCACCGGTGCTTTCTGTGATATGCATGTACTTGCGGGCGTCATGGTTTGGTGCATGAATATAAAATAAATAACTCGCGTGCAATTTAATTTAATGTAATGCGGAACTACATTATACGCAGGTATCAGGGACATAATCTGAGATCGACAATGCTAAAATGTGAGATCAAACAGTGGAAGCAGAGGTTGTTTTGTGCTTTTAATACTCTCGTCATTTTGTTTCATCAGGACCTTTTTCAAACTGCAATGTGTTAACTTACATTTGTTTACACTCGCATTAAAACACAACATTGTGCTTTTGTCAAACAAATTCTTGCGTGTTTGAGTGAGTTTCTTTCCTGTTTATCCTTCGCCAGCCATAATCTCCGTCGTTGTTCAAAAGCTTAGTCTTCTCACATGACGGGTATAGTGTAAAATCCCGAGCACCGAAACTCATTTCACTTCGTTCCACTCGTATTGTTTCTTCTAATCTGTTTTGCACGCAGCAATGGCGCCGGGTCGACAAATGCCCGTATGTCGTGACGTCATGTGGGTACTATCCTACATGTGATCATCACAAAGCTGCTAAATGTGTATCTATATGTAAACATTTTCACATTTTTGTTTAACTTTAGTTTGTCACTGCTTTGTTTGTCTTTTCATGTTTTTTTATTTGTTTTTGTATTTAGTTTATTCAATGTAGGAAATAGTATTTCACATGACTTTGATTTTACTTTATTGACACTGTCATTTCCGAATGGTATTCATCATTAAAAATAAACAAGTTCCACCTTTTAAACTTCTCCTCAACGTGCATGCAGTGTAAATAAAGCAGTTGCATCAATGAAATAATATTAAACGGCCACGCCCCCGTGCTAATGGTACCTGGCAAATTACAAGACGAAAATTAAAAAATCATTTAGATTTCATTTATCCAAATGTTTGTTTCTGAAGTCAGCAATTTAGCGCAAGTAAAATTGAAAAACAGGGAGAAAAAAGTAACTATACATTGATAATGTAACTGGAAAAACAAGAAAAATGAATGTCTGGTTTCCATTTTTCATTTGCATTTTATGGTCTGAAAATTGAATTGTGAAGAGTTACACGGACCTGTAGGCTACCTCATTATTTAACTTATACATAATACAAACATCAAACACTTAAAAGCCAAGTAGGCCTATAATTAAAACACATGGCTCTACACTTATATTTTCGAAGGAGCACTTGTAGATGCATTTTACACAGCACTTACAATTTGCATAATAATCATATGATACTAATGTATCAAATATCAAATTTGGAATACAGAAATATGAAATATTGAAGTAATAGTAATTAACTACATGTACTTACAATATAATTTAAGTAAGGAGTTAGTTGCATGTATCTATGCATGATTGACTATAGAAACTACATGTAAAATTAAGTGTTACCAAAATGTACAGTTTTTATTTAAACATTTCTACTGGTACTCCCTGCATTACTGTACCTTCGGATTAAATGAATAGAAAAAGCAAAGGTTTGATGTTGTGGTGTTTTTTCTTCAGGTCACCCTGCATCCTCTGCTGAAGCTGTTCCAGTCAGACTCCAGCGCTCATGCCAAAGAAGAAGCAATACGTAACTGAACCAAGTACA
>JAQIUQ010004018.1:0-13206 GCA_030378365.1 Hybognathus amarus | reverse complement strand
TTACTCACCCTCGCTTTCATGAGAGATGTCCATGTCTTTCTTTCTTCAGTTGAAAAGAAATTAAAGTTTTTGATGAAAACATTCCAGGATTTTTCTCCATATAATGGACTTCAATGGGAACTAAACGGTTCAAGGTCCAAAAGACAGTTTCAGTGCAAACTGTTCAAAAGGGCTTTAAGCATTTGAGCTTATAAAACTTAAACTTTGTTATTTATTTTTGAAATGACTGACTGTTTCACTTGATAAGACCCTTATTCATCGTCTGAAATCATTTAAAAGCCCTTTGAACAGTTTGCAGTTTGTACTGAAACTGTCTTTTAGACCTTGAACCATTTGGTTCCCAGAAAGTGCGTGTATATGGAGAAAAATTTTGGAATGTTTTCATCAAAAACCTTCATTTCTTAAGAAAGACATGGACATCTTGTGACTGACATGGGGTGAGTAAATTATCAGCAAAAGTTTTTTTAAAAGTGAACTATTCCTTTAACGATCAAGATGAAATGATAATCCAATAAGAAAACATATTCCCCTTTTTGCACTTATATTGTCTGTTTCTACACACATGTGAACTGTAAAGTAGCTCCAGTCCAGATCCTACCTTCATTATATGTCCTTATAATACCTCATAACCTCCAACAAAAATAAATATTTGTGATTAAATTCGATTAATATATTAAACAGGCAATTTCTTTGCTGGAAAAATGGCATTTTCAATAAAACTTAGCTGCTTAGAAAGGTGTTTTTTATCATTAAAATCTGACAAGAGAAAACGGAGAAAAGGGTGTATTGTCTTTCTTTCCTTTGGCTAAATATGAAAACTTCATCATCAGCCGGAAGTTGAAACCTTCGGGAGCCGCCATTGTAGCAGAACTTCACCTGCTGTTAGCATCCCGAATAATTTTACATCCGAGGCGTCCAAAGACTTCATGTCCATTTTTAATTTCTAAAGAAACACGACAATGTATAAACGCGCCATTACTTTGTATCTTACGTAGATGCCGTTTTTGTGAAAAATAGGCTAACGTCTGCGTCATCACTATTGCAACTTTCTGTCGCTGCAATAGAGACATTACCGTATGAGACAGGAGGAGAAGCTTGCGGGCAATCTTTTACTGTTTATGAGGCAATCGGGGGACATGGAGGCACAAAGTCGAGGGAGAAGCCCATAAATAGTCTTTAAAGTCTTTAACTTTCATGCCAATAAAGCCCCTTTGAATTGAATTGAAATTGAATTGAGTCCATAAAAGCAACGGGAGAAAATATTTCAACAACGTTTTGGCTTGGCACAGCTACTAGAAGATTTACAACTATCAGACTGTCATCACGCTCAGTTTGAGCCTACACAGTCACTGTCCTATCAGACAGGAAGTGCAAAAATCATGCTTCAGTCTTCTCCGTTGAAATAAAGGGTCGCTCTGTCCATTTCTTTTACTGTATGATAATGCACTGGGTGGGTAATGTTGTTGTCCAAGGCCACTCCCAGTCTTCTCCTATTGGATAAGCTCTGACCAGAGTCATATACCTCGAAGGAGTAGAAAAAACTTGGCAATGGCGTCACAATGGCATCGACTTGTTTTCTAGTGAAGGATCCACCGTGTTGTAGTCAGTGGCCAATGGCAGCAAAGTATAGTAAAACATGAAGACAACACTGCAACGGAAAATGGGAAACCTTGTGTTTGTAGTTTCCATTTTAAACTAGATAACTATGCGTTTTGCACTAAATCCTTAAAGCAGTCGCATTTTGCATCATCCGGTGGACTGTTTGACAAATAAACTGGAATTTCTTCGGTCAGATAACAAAGAAAAAGCAAACTATGGTCATTTAGATGTACTACTGTACATGACATTGTAACAATACAAAGTGGGTTGACTGCGTTCTGCTGTTAGGCACATGTTGTTTTTAGTGTGCTGGACAGTTACTGTGAGAATGCTGGATTTCTGATTTGTCATAATACACTGGTGAGATGTTTCATCACACTAGGCATAAAGCTTTTGCCACAGTTCTCTTTCTCTTCATAATTCCTCTCAAGTCTAATCCCACTTCTCTTGCCCCAAATAAGACAAGAAAGACACTCAGAGTAAATTAGCCCTTAATTTGATCCTTTTACAATGATCTCCCAGGGGTTCAAGGATTGTGCGCGTCTCACTCACACACAAACACATGCACCAACATAGACTTTACCTCAAACACACACTCTCTCTCATATCATACCTCTAAGCACTTTATTCATTTGTGTCCTCATGGGTGTTGTTTTTTTAATGAGTTGTGCCAAAAAAGAGCAGTGAGCTCAATATAACCCGTAACACAAGCACCATCAGTCACAACAGCCAATCATCAGCATGAGTGTGTGAGACAGAAAAGACAAGGGTTTTCCCAGGGTATCTATGTCATTGATTATGCATTGAGCCCTGTGTTCTCAAAAAACACCATGTAAAATGTAAAAGAACCAGAGTGAATGCAAGTTAAAAGAGTTTTGAAATGCCTTCAACATGAGCTCCACCCAGCTCTTCTGACTGCTTTGTGGACAAGGAATGGATCAAACTTACAACAAAACTTTACTTTGGTCTTTATCTTAGATCTTTATTTAAAGTAGTTTATCATTTTCAGTAAGTGTTGAAAAATGAGCTGTCTGGCTTTGGAGTCTCTTCATTTAATTGAGTTGAGTGTGAGTTTGATGCAGAATGAGTAGTTTAGTAACAATAAATTAAGGTATTTATAGTTATAGTTAGTTATTTACAGTTAGTTATTATAGTTAGTTATTTACAATAAATAGTTATATTTACACATCACCATATGATACCAAACCATATGTTTTTCTTAAGTGGAATATGAAAACAGATATTTTGAAGAATGTTCATGCACTTTTCTACTAAAGAATTTCAGATATTTTAAGCATTTTGTGATCATGTTTGTTTTAATGACTTTGTGTTATTGATACTGATCTATTACTTAGTGGGGGAAAATCAATAGGTCACTGTAGCTCTCAAATATCATATCTGGTCATCTGTTTCATGGAAGAGAGAAAGTCTTATGGAAGTGAATGATGACAAAGAATGGGGTGTATCTATTACTATAAACCTTACTATTTAGACATTTTAAGAAACTGGACAATCAATTATATCTGTTAAGGACTGATTTACCAGCTGTCTGATTTGGAATATCATAATTTGATTATAATCAGACTGTGTTAGTTGGACTGTGTACAGAGGGATCCAAAAATCATGATCATGAGGCACTATGTATGACTTGCTTTGTCACAAAAAGGTCAAATTATCAGATTATTTGATAGTCATCTTGACCTTGCAGAAGTGAGGTCCTCTCAATTACATAATTTCCTGTTTTATGTTTTTTTGCATTTTTTGTTTGTACCACATGATTTTTTGTTGGTGGTAGGGTTGATAATTTAACAATTCAAATTTTAGATTCCAAACCCTATTTGGTGGACAAAGTTTTTCAGAAATGAATACGCAGTGAAACAGTTTCATTTAAAAATAAATAAATAAAATAATTATATATATATATATATATATATATATATATAAATAAAATAATTATATATATATATATATATATATATATATATAAATAAAATAATTATATATATATATATATATATATATATAATTATTTTATTTATATATATATATATATATATATATATATATATATATATATATATATATGAAGAGATCAGATGCAAAAGCCTCTAAGTGCCATTTGAAATTTTCTTCTAAAATGACCATTTTTATCAAGCTTGTATATTTAAGTTCAGTAATTTCACTTAAATGACAATTAATAGGTAATCTTCATTGCCATTTAAGTAAAATTACTGAACTTAAATATACAAGCTTGATAAAAATTATCATTTTAAAAGAAAATTTCAAATGGCACTTAGAGGCTTTGCATCTTAACTTTCATATATACAATATATATATATATATATATATATATATATATATATATATATATATATATATATATATATATATAGGATATATCCTGAAAGTCAAGTCATTAAAAAACATGCTTATCATAAAAGAGATGTATTTAAGTCATTGTCTACAACACAGACTAGAAGCAGGTGTAGTCTCAGGCTTTTGGAGTCCACTGCCCATCTGTTCTATTTCTCTGATCTATTTTTCCAGAGCATTCGCTTTCGTGAATGTGCCCATGGGTTTGAGTGGTAGGGGTCACCACACTAAGTTAAAAGAGAACATGAACAAATCACAACGGAGACAAAGTAAGAAGCAGGTGCGTAACCTTCGAATTAGGCACAATTCAGTTCACCAATAGCTATTTGGCTTATTTGGCTCACACTTATATGGCCTACTCTATTCTGGTGTGAGATGGTTACATTTCACAATCCAACATTAAAATCATGTCTGCATTAATTTCATTCACCCTTCAAATAAAGTTTCAATCACAAATACAACATTGCGAAACTAAAATTGGTTGCAAACGGGTTTGGCGTTAAAGACAATCTCTGTGTGTGTCTTCTCTCTGCTCGCAAGAAATCCTCTTATCTCTGTCCCACAAAGCACACAACAACCCCTTCCAGTCTAAGTTTAAGAGTGCACCCTCAGGCCTCCCCTTAGGACAGATCTGTACAGAGAGATAGGCTAATGATAAAAGATGACGAAGACAGAGAGAAATACATCAAAATAGCCATAATCCCACAGAAAGCATCTCTAGGGTTCTCTTCCAAACTCCATTCCCAGCGAGGAGCCTGCTGTAGGCTTATTATCATCAGAAACTGCCCTGGGATTCTTCAGAGATTGCCATCTTTCTCAGCAGTGTATGCCAAAAGGACAACAAGAGAGCCAGGCAGAGAGAATAGAGAGAGGGAATGCACCAAAGAACTGTTTCAAGACATGCCAGGGACCAGACTGCAGCACAGCGGCACAGAAAACAAGAAGAACCCCTGTGTCTTAAAGCTTCTGTCTTTTTCTATACGGCTTGCAAATGTATTCTCAAACACCGGTGTTGTCTGGAATGGAATTCAATTTAAGATCTGGTTCACTGCAAATTGACATCTCGATGTGACGTAAGTGGTCTGAAATAAGAAAATTCTAACATTTATGAATCCGTAACGTCCAAACCTGCATGACTGTTCTTCAATGAACAGTTACAAACTCTGAAGTCTGTGCAATGTCATTGCAATTACAGTGAATGGGGAACATTACTAAGGATGTAGCAGCACCATAAAAGTATAAAAGTGGTCTATGACTCATGCATTATATTCCTGCAAAGTTTCCTGAAGACATTCAATAGCTTTTTGCAAGGAACAGACTGAAATTTGCATTGTTATTGCTATCCAACTGAATCCACTGAGCCACTATTAAATCGAGGAACTGGATCCAGATTAGTCTGATTTCTGAATGAATTATTCAGACCGGGTTTATGAACTGGACAAAATGATGCAATGTAATGAACTCAAAAGAACACTTCCTATTTGAATCATACACTACTTTTCTCATTAACTTGCTAAGGAGAACATACACTACCATAAAAAGATTTTTTATGTTTTTAAAAGAAGTTTCTTCTGCTCACCAAGGCTGCAATTTTTCGACAAAAAATACACACAAAAACACAGTAATATTTGTGAAATATTATGACAATTTAAAATGACTTTTTTGTTAATATATATTAAAATGTAATTTATTACTCTGAAAAAAGCTGAATTTTCAGCATCATTATTCCAGTCTTCAGTGTCACATGATCCTTCACAAATCACTCTAATATGATGATTTTATGCTCCAAAAACATGATTATTATCCATGTTGAAAACATTTTTTACATTTTTATTTCAGGATTCTTTGATGAATAGAAAGTTCAAAAGAACAGCTTTTATCTGAAATGGAAAGCTTTTGTTACATTAAACACTACCCTTTAAAAAGTTTGGGGTCAGTAAGAATTTGTATTTTATTTTTGGGGAAATAAATAAGAAATCAATACTTCTATTCATCAAGGATGAGTTACATTGATCAAGTTACAGTAAAGACATTTATAATGTTAGAAAGATTCTAATTAAATAAATGCTGTTCTTTGAACTTTCTATTCATCAAAGAATCCTGAAATAAAAATGTAAAAAACTGTTTTCAACATGGATAATAATCATACATGTTTTTGGAGCATAAAATCATCATATTAGAGTGATTTGTGAAGGATCATATGACACTGAAGATTGGAGTAATGATGCTGAAAATTCAGCTTTTTTTCAGAGGAATAAATTACATTTTAATACATATTAACATAAAAAGTCATTTTAAATTGTGATAATATTTCACAATATTACTGTGTTTTTTGTGTATTTTTTATTCAAAAAATTGCAGCCTTGGTGAGCAGAAGAGACTTCTTTAAAAAACATAAAAAATCTTACCGATCCTAAACTTTCTGACCGGTAGTGTATGTACGCCAGTTTCCATCTATAAAAACAGACTTGACGGGAGAATGTGCGCACCTTTAAGCAAACTTCAAACCGTGCGTACACACATTCTGGAGACAAAGAGAGTTGGCGACACCAATGGTGAGTTAAATGACTATTTTGGTCACTTTTAGACCAAAAATCTAAAGAAAATTATAGCCTATAGCCAGGTTACAGAAAGATAATAGCCTACAAATGTAATTTCACTCACCATGCCCATCACTTGAAGCCAATATCCATCCCTGATACTTAAATGTTCACGCCAGCTAGCGCGTGTGGGCCATTTAGTGAAACTGAGGCACAGATAGCCTATAATCTAACGGCAGATGAAGTAAAACTGTAAATCTTCATGAGTCCTAATAAATACAGTGCATGTTCTTGAATGATTTAAACTATGTTTTACTTCTGATATAAACATTTAGATTAAATATGCCATTCTCATTGTTAAACACTTAAAGGGATACTCCACTTTTTTGGAAATAGGCTAATTTTACCACTCTCCCTAGAGTTAAATAGTTGAGTCGCACCGTTTTAAATCCATTCAGCTGATTTTCTGATATTTAGAAAGAATATCAGTAACCAGACAGTTTCTGGTTCTCATTGACTTCCATAGTAGGAAAAAAATATACTATGGAAGTCAATGAGACCAAAAACTGTCTGGTTACTGATATTCTTCTACACTCACCGGCCACTTTATTAGGTACCCCATGCTGGTAACAGGTTGGACCCCCTTTTGCCTTCAGAACTGCCTCAATTCTTCGTGGCATAAGATTCAACAAGGTGCTGGAA
Organism: Hybognathus amarus; assembly: GCA_030378365.1. Classification (NCBI taxonomy): domain Eukaryota; kingdom Metazoa; phylum Chordata; class Actinopteri; order Cypriniformes; family Leuciscidae; genus Hybognathus; species Hybognathus amarus. The sequence goes on along the minus strand of JAQIUQ010004018.1, from coordinate 5,992 downwards.
GCATTCCTCAGGGAGTTTGGTCCATATTGACATGATGGCATCACACAGTTGCCGCAGATTTCTCGGCTGCACATCCATGATGCGAATCTCCCGTCTCCACCACATCCCAAAGATGCTCTATTGGATTGAGATCTGGTGACTGTGGAGGCCTTTTGAGTACAGCAAACTCATTGTCATGTTCAAGAAACCAGTCTGAGATGATTCCAGCTTTATGACTTGGCGCATTATCCTGCTGAAAGTAGCCATCAGAAGTTGGGTACATTGTGGTCGTAAAGGGATGGACATGGTCAGCAACAATACTCAGGTAGGCTGTGGCGTTGCAACGATGCTCAATTGGTACCAAGGGGCCCAAAGAGTGCCAAGAAAATATTCCCCACACCATGACACCACCACCACCAGCCTGAACCGTTGATACAAGGCAGGATGGATCCATGCTTTCATGTTGTAGACGCCAAATTCTGACCCTACCATCCGAATGTCGCAACAGAAATCGAGACTCATCAGACCAGGCAACGTTTTTCCAATCTTCTATTGTCCAATTTCGATGAGCTTGTGCAAATTGTAGCCTCAGTTTCCTGTTCTTAGCTGAAAGGAGTGGCACCTGGTGTGGTCTTCTGCTGATGTAGCCCATCTGCCTCAAAGTTCGACGTACTGTGCGTTCAGAGATGCTCTTCTGCCCACCTTGGTTGTAACGGGTGGTTATTTGAGTCACTGTTGCCCTTCTATCAGCTCGAACCAGTCTGGCCATTCTCCTCTGACCTCTGGCATCAACAAGGCATTTCCGCCCACAGAACTGCCGCTCACTGGATGTTTTTTCTTTTCGGACCATTCTCTGTAAACCCTAGAGAGGGTTGTGCGTGAAAATCCCAGTAGATTAGCAGTTTCTGAAATACTCAGACCAGCCCTTCTGGCACCAACAATCATGCCACGTTCAAAGTCACTCAAATCATCTTTCTTCCCATACTGATGCTCGGTTTGAACTGCAGGAGATTGTCTTGACCATGTCTACATGCCTAAATGCACTGAGTTGCCGCCATGTGATTGGCTGCTTAGAAATTAAGTGTTAACGATCAGTTGGACAGGTGTACCTAATAAAGTGGCCGGTGAGTGTAAATATAAAAAAAAAAAATCGGCTGAATACATTCGAAAATGGTAAAACCTAACTGTTTAGCTCTGGGGGAGTGGTAAAATGAGCCTATATCCAAAAAAAGTGGAGTATCCCTTTAAACTACATGAAATCATTACTGAGAAATTACAAAAAAAAACAAAAAAAAAATTCAATAAATAGAAATATACATTTGTTGTGGATGCAATGCTTTTGAACAGTTTCCCTCTGGCATGCTTTGTTTTAATGCTTTATCTAGAGATAATTGCTAATCATGATGATTGACTGAGAAAATAGTTGTCTATCAACCATGTCTATCTGTTTCCATTAAAAATATAAATTAATTAAAAATACTATTTGGCCAGTGGAAAAGATTGAGAAAATCTTTCTCTGAAATGTATTTTATTTGATTTATTCATTCAAAAACAAGGCATAGGCTACTAAATAATAATATATTGTGACACGGCACATCTGTATTTCATATTATCCTAACGTCTTTTACATTAACATGGAATCACGTGAATAATAATCACGGGGGTAATAATCATATGCAAATGATATGCAGATGATGATATGCATATTTAAACTAGGCGTTGTAAGCTCCATATTTGGTTATTTCGGGGAGGAGACGCATGTGCGCGCATTCTTCCGCTGACTGGGATTTATAAAGTGAATTCTGCGTAGATTCTGCCGTATGAACGGTTTTATAAATCGGAATTTTTTTGGCGTACGCCATTTTTGGCACACGTACAATTTTAGTAAGGATCCTATGCACAGCTTTATAAATGAGACCCCTGGTCTTTGAGACTTAAGATTAGAGCCCGAACCAGTAAAGGATTTTGAAGGCCGATACCGATACAAATATTTGAGGGTTTTAAAATTCTATATGCCGATATATCGGCCAATATATATTTCTTTTTTTTTTCAGAAACGTGCAACAAAACATTAACATATTTCCCTAACATAGTTATTTGTAGTCATTTATGAGTTTTAACTAAAATAATATGATAAAGCATTTTAAAAAGAGATTATTTATTTAGGCAGAAAAAGTTCAATGGGGTTTCCAAGCTCATTAATGTTACGTTAGTGGTCTTCCACTGATGATAGTGGCATTAGCTAGCTTTGTGGTTAGCTAGTCTATGATGAGCCATAATTTAGCAATAGATTGTCATACTGCAAATTGTAAAACATACATTTTCAATATAACAGGCCAAGGAGAGATGATTGAAGCATATTTCATCTGTTTTAATTTTATTTTTGAAATATTCATTTATCGGCCATTATAACTGCCAATACCAATATTTTGGAAAATGCCTAATATTGGCCAATAATATTGGCCGGCCCAGATATTGGTCTGGCTCTACTTAAGATATACCACAGAAGTAAAAAAAAACACTTACACTGTTCTTGTATTCCATTCATTGTAAAGAGATAGGCATACCAGATGTTTTCAAAATTGTTTCTGGATCAACATCTTTATTTATTTGAGAACAATATTCCAATCAACCAATCAGATTTGAGGGACAAGATTAAAGTTTATAGGCTTAGAACCAGGGTTAGGTGCTTCTACATCAGTGTTATTCACCAAACATTTCAATCATTTTAGGGATATGGTTAGGACTAAAGTTTCAGACAGCAATGTAGTTCCAGGATCAACAAAACATTTTGATAAAGGAACATGTCTTGGAAAAATCACAGTGACCAAAAAGGTCGTAGTTTTGAAACCACACTAGGGGGAATGATCAGAAAATTGCATTCCTTTTTCATACTTCAATGGACTAATGCACTGAACGCTAGCACGTCATGCTGTATTTGGTTTACAAAAAAACGTCCCCCAAAAAGCATGAAAACAAAGACATTCCTGCCAGCTAGACAACAATGGGGAGGAACACGCCCACCCCATCACAAAGCCCACGAGAGTCGACGCGAAACCTCCCAGATGGAGAAGAATTGCTCATCAACAGCATGAAGAGCAACAGAAGGGTGTAAAGGGATGCCTGAACATCTGTCTTTTCCAGATTATTGTTGAGCTCAGTAAAGAGTTGGTTTTGGGCTCAAGATAATAAAAAAGCAAATGATCAAGCCTACTACCGCTAGGTGTTTAAAATAATAGTCGACTGAACAATGATCCATTGTTTGATCAAGTCATCTATGACGTGAACCAGCGTAAATTCCGCACATTTCTCATATTAAATTGCGACAGTGTTGTTATTTTCAAGTAACGGCATCACCACATGGACTTGTTTTGGGCACATTTGAAGACTTGGGTTTTGATATTTTCCGCTAATTTTAACCGTCAGGTGCAGACAAACAAAGCAAATCATGGGTATAAAATGCGACGTGTGACGTCAATTGCCGCTAATGCAACAATCAATCAATAATTGTTACATTTGAAGTTTGTTTATTTATTTATTTGTTTATCTACGGTACTCCTTAGACGTAAATCGTCTAACTGTTAGTGTTTACAGCTCAAGCACATCAACAACAATCGTTTAGTATACCCAATAGTTATAATGGTTATATTTTTTTATTTATAACAGCATGCATTTGTCTCTTGAAAACATTGGTAAGGGCACTGACCAGACTTGAGGGTGGAGATGCAGGTCCAGTCGGTGTCGATCTCCCTGCATGACTCCCATAGCGACAGCGCGTATCCATCCGCCGTCACCCACGCGGGGCTCAGCAGCGCGACAATGTCCAGGCAAAGTGCGAGAAACACGCAGAGAAGAGCGATGAGTTTGAACGGCCGGAACACGTATACATCATTCACGGACATTTTCTCATAGCAGACTGTCGCGGGTCTCGCTCTCTCGCGTCGGGATACGGAGTTCCGAGAGACAGCAGCGGTGAAGCGCTCGCACCGCAGTGAAAGTTTGTCGGTCTGGAAAGAGTTGAGCTGTGCGTGCCGATGACACTTTCCCGAACACACGAAACGCTCTGCGCACACAGAGCGACGCGCCACCCAACGACCAAACGAGAAAAACACCAAACACACTGGGGAGACGGAAATGAAGTCAAGGGAAACGTTTACAAATATCCATTTAGGACTTTAAAACAACGTTAAAAGTCAAAATACACAAAAGTTTGTTTCCCCACGCAATCAGAATCAAGTACCGAAACTATAGGCCTTATTAAATAATAATAATAATTGAGTACAAGTGAACACAATAACATTGGGGGAAGATGCCCCCTTAAAAACAATGTGAATTTACTTTTAAATTATGCCTATACATCTATGTTTAGCATGTGCAGGGTGATGATGGATGTGCTGAAAGTAAATATTTTCGACAACTGTACAAATGTAAATAATTAGGCCTACTGATGATGACAGACAAAGAAGAATCCTAGTAAAAGAGATTCATCTGACATTATTCTATCACTTATATAACCTACAAGCATATGGATATTTAATTGCCCATATTTTAATTGGAGATATAGCAATGCAAATTGAATGATTTCACTCAACTAATTGGTTTTAATGAAAACAAAGATGTCTGAAATGTAGCTACATCTAAATCACAGAACTACTGAATAATAACCCTATGACAATTATTACATTTAAAAAATAATAACAATAACAGCATCTGGAATTCTGTGCCAAATAAGTGGGATAAGTCATCTTATACCTCAAGGGCTTAATTTTATCTTTAATTCAAAATAAAACTTATATAACTTTAAATATGAAAATGTTTTGAAGCAATGTTTTATGCAATTTCTGTTGGGTGTTTAATTAGTCAAATACAATTAGCTTTTCACTTGAACTTGAAGTGGGACATTGATTTTAGTAAAATATTTCATATTTAACAGTATCTTTTATAACTATATTTGATTTTGATTTTATTTGTTGTAACTAACTGTCTATTTGTACTTACGTTGGGTCAACTTAATTCTTTAATTCTTTCTTTAAAGTGAATTTAAAAAGGCTCCCTAATATGATTCAGGTATTAAAATTCAAATATTTATTCATCCAATGCTATATTTTATTTCAGTGTCACGCATAATTAATTTCTAGTCTATACTCATCTATTAGCTACCAATAGTAGTTTAAAGCATCTTAAATAATAAGATTTACTTCCTTCTTCAGCCAAAGCATTTGTGACTTAAATGCTTTACTCTTCTCCACAACGGTAACCCACGGTCATTTAAATGGTTCAATAATTGCAATGTAATTGAACATTAAACACAATTACGCACTACCAAGTCTTCTCCTTTTCTCATTTTCTTAAAAACACATAAAATAACACTTAATTTTAACATGTATTTCTCTTAATTCAACCATATGCAAAGCATGCTGGAAACTAACAAGCACCACCCAGTTTCAGTTAATGCAATGCAAATCAATCATGTAATCCAACACAAACGGATTAAGTAAACTTAAATTGAACATATATTTAAGCAGATTGAACACAATAAAATTAAGTTCGGGCAAAATGGCAGTTGACTTGCACTATACTGCCACCCTCTGGATGTAAGAATTTGTTACTTAACATAAATGGTTTGTGTTAAGTTGAGACATAATTACATACACCTTAATAGAAAAAAAAACATTTCAAGTAAAAAAACACAATTAATATAAGTAGGCTAAATACAAATATATTATGTAAAGTGCACAACCTTCCTAGTTCATTTTTGAGTCATTGTCAGGTCTTCGCATGTCTATGCATTGCTGAGCACAGTTATGTTCCTAATGTTCTGTGATGTTTTTTTAGATTTAGATTATACTTTTATCTTTGTTAAATAGCCTATGCTTTTGGATCCTGCTCTCCCTTTTGTCTGAGTTTGACCACCTTATAAACACGATTTATGTTATAATTTTATGTAATTAGTCATTTACCGTTGCAATGTTTATTATACATTATTTGGTTGCATTTTTCTTATTTTAATTCA
>JAQIUQ010004017.1:0-16445 GCA_030378365.1 Hybognathus amarus | reverse complement strand
AGACATTTATATCATGGGTCAGATTAATATACGCCAGGCCAGTGTGTTCAAGTTTTAACCAACACCGAAGTAGGTCGCCTATGTTTCCTTTGCACCGCTCCGGTGCAGCAGGGTTGTCCCCTCTCGCCTGCCCTTTTTGCCATTGCAATAGAGCCTCTCGCCCTAAGCATCGGCGCCATACAGACATCACAGGTCTTGTTGTGGGGGGCAGGGAGGCTCTTATTAGTCTTGTACGCTGACGACATAATATTGTATTTGCGGAACTCTGAGAGATCAGTTCCCATTCTCTTAGATTTGATTACTTCTTTTGGGAGACTATCGGGATATAAAATTAATTGGTCAAAGAGCACCTTTATGCCTCTCTCTGAAACATACAGGCCTGGTTTTCTGAAGAATATTCCGTTTAAGATAGTTAGAGATCACTTTACGTATCTTGGACTGACAGTCCCCAAAGATCCCAAATTAATATTTAAGTTAAATTTTGCGGAGTTTCTTTCTAAGCTCAAAAGTAATATAGGGAATTGGAAAATTTTACCTTTGTCTATGATTGGCCGTATAAATTCGATTAAAATGGTTTCTCTTCCTAGATTCCTATATCTGTGTCAAAATCTCCCTATTTTTCTTACCTCTGCTTTTTTTAAGGAACTGGATTCTATAATTTTATCTTACTGTTGGAATTATAAGACTCACCGGATTTCTAAAAATCATTTGCAAAAATCCAAGTCTTCAGGTGGTCTGGGCATGCCAGTGTTTAAGCATTATTATTGGGCTGCCAATGTTAGGGCTTTAATGTTCTGGCTGGAGAAGACACCGGGTCATCGGACCCCTGAGGCCCCCTTATGGGTACAAATGGAGACTAACCTGGCTGTTGGTGCCTCCTTAACGGCACTGCTGTTCTCCAAGTTGGATAAGCCTAAAGAATTGAATAAATTAAGCTTTGTTTTGAAAAATTCTGTAAAAATTTTAAATCAGGTGAGAAAAGCTTTGACCTTGCCAGAGACCTCTGTTCATATGCCAATCTGTTACAACCAGTCCTTTTTACCCCCATGGTCTGATATAACCTACCACGTCTGGAGGGAGAAGGGTTTGGGTTCCATCAAAGATCTTTATATTAATGGGCGGTTTGCATCTTTTAATCAGTTAAGGGAGAAGTTCGATTTGCCTCATGCACATTTTTTTCGCTATTTGCAAATTAGACATTATGTTAAGTCCAAAATTAGTAATTTTGAACTTCTCCCGGAGAAGAATGTTTTTTTCGATATTTTTTTTAATCCTCCTGATTCTAGGCATCTCATTTCTAAATTTGTTTGTTTATTTGGAAGCTGCGCCTCAGCTCCTACTGTAAGGTTTAAAGAGGCCTGGGAGGAAAACCTAGGAGTTGAGCTCTCTGATGACACGTGGGACAGATGCTTGGCTACGATACATGCCTGTTCAATCAACAGCAGGCACCAACTGATCCAATTTAAAGTTATTTACCGTTTGCATTATACTAAAGCTAAATTGCATAAAATGTACCCCTCTGTTTCACCAATGTGTGACAGGTGTAAGGTGGCAGAGGATACAGCTTCTCATGCTTTCTGGTTTTGCCCTTTATTGTCTGGATTTTGGTCAAGCATTTTTGACTGGTTCTCCAAGGCTTACAACACACCCCTTTCACTGGACGCTGAACTTGCCATCTTTGGCTTTTCACAGTATACCTCTCGCCTTTCAGGCGCATTACAACAGCCCTTAATGCTAGGTATGGTTGTGGCTAAGAAACTAGTGCTTAAGAACTGGAAGTCACCCTCGCCCCCTTCTTTTCGGATGTGGATTACGGACATGGTCTCTGTCATACAGATGGAAAGGCTTCGACATTTGAGGTCTGATTCTATGGAAAAGTTTTCCGCCGCTTGGGATTCATTTCTGGGTCACTTGGACAAATTAACAACTCAGTCGACCTCCAGTGACTCCTCTAATGTTTAGACTGCATATTCCCTCTGGGCACATAGACTGATCTGCAGCCTTTTACTAATGTTGTTTTTTTTTTTTTTTTTTTTTTTTTTTTTTTTTTTGTTTGTTTGTTTGTTTTTTAACTGTGAGTGTGTACAGTCCAAGCCATTGTTTGTTTTGTGTTTTAACTTGAAAAACCCTTTAAAATAAAGTAAAAAAAAAAAAAAAAAAAAACTGATAATTTACTCACCCTCGTTTCATCCAAGATGTCCATGTCTTTCTTTCTTCAGTTGAAAAGAAATTAAAGTTTTTCACTGAAAACATTCCAGGATTTTTCTCCATATAATGGACTTCAATGGGAACCAAATGGTTCAAGGTCCAAAAGACAGTTTCAGTGCAAACTGTTCAAAGGGCTTTAAGCATTTGAGCTTATAAAACTTAAACTTTGTTATTTATTTTTGAAATGACTGACTGTTTCACTTGATAAGACCCTTATTCATCGTCTGAAATCATTTTAAAGCCCTTTGAACAGTTTGCAGTTTGTACTGAAACTGTCTCTTTAGACCTTGAACCATTTGGTTCCCAGTAAAGTGCGTTATATGGAGAAAAATTTTGGAATGTTTTCATCAAAAACCTTCATTTCTTAAGAAAGACATGGACATCTTGGATGACATGGGGTGAGTAAATTATCAGCAAAAGTTTTTTTAAAAAGTGAACTATTCCTTTAACGATCAAGATGAAATGATAATCCAATAAGAAAACATATTCCCCTTTTTGCACTTATATTGTCTGTTTCTACACACATGTGAACTGTAAAGTAGCTCCAGTCCAGATCCTTACCTTCATTATATGTCCTTATAATACCTCATAACCTCCAACAAAAATAAATATTTGTGATTAAATTGGATTAATATATTAAACAGGCAATTTCTTTGCTGGAAAAATGGCATTTTCAATAAAACTTAGCTGCTTAGAAAGGTGTTTTTTATCATTAAAATCTGACAAGAGAAAACGGAGAAAAGGGTGTATTGTCTTTCTTTCCTTTGGCTAAATATGAAAACTTCATCATCAGCCGGAAGTTGAAACCTCTGGGAGCCGCCATTGTAGCAGAACTTCACCTGCTGTTAGCATCCCGAATAATTTTACATCCGAGGCGTCCAAAGACTTCATGTCCATTTTTAATTTCTGAAGAAACACGACAATGTATAAACGCGCCATTACTTTGTATCTTACGTAGATGCCGTTTTTGTGAAAAATAGGCTAACGTCTGCGTCATCACTATCGCAACTTTCTGTCGCTGCAATAGAGACATTACCGTATAGACAGGAGGAGAAGCTTGCGGGCAATCTTTTACTGTTTATGAGGCAATCGGGGGACATGGAGGCACAAAGTCGAGGGAGAAGCCCATAAATAGAGTCTTTAAAGTCTTCAACTTTCATGCCAATAAAGCCCCTTTGAACTGAATTGAAATTGAATTGAGTCCATAAAAGCAACGGGAGAAAATATTTCAACAACGTTTTGGCTTGGCACAGCTACTAGAAGATTTACAACTATCAGACTGTCGTCACGCTCAGTTTGAGCCTACGCAGCCGCTCAGACATCAGACAGGAAGTGCAAAAAACGCGCTTCAGTCTCTCTCTCGTTGAAATCAATGGGGTCGCTCTGTCCATTTCTTTTATTGTCTATGATAATGCACTGGGTGGGTGTGTTGCCGTCCAAGGCCACTCCCAGTCTTCTCCTATTGGATAAGCTTGACCAGAGTCATATACCTTGAAGGAGTAGAAAAAACTTGGCAATGGCGTCACAATGGCGTCGACTTGTTTTCTAGTGAAGGATCCACAGTGTTGTAGTCAGTGGCCAATGGCAGCAAAGCATTGGAAACATGAAGACAACACTGCAACGGAAAGATCTAAAAAACCTCTGTGTTTGTAGTTTCCATTTTAAACTAGGTAATGTGTTTGCACGAAATCCCTAAAGCAGTTGCATCTTGCATCATCCGGTGGACTGCTGACAAATAAACTGGAATTTCTCGGTCCAGATAACAAAGAAAAAGTAAACTATGGTCATTTAGATGTAGGGGAGAGCGGGGCAACCTAACGCTTTTTGGATTTGGCTCAATTAATTAAAAAATAATTAGGTTAGATTAATACTTTTTTTACACAAGCAACATACACATCACTGCTACAAATGACCATTTAAAGTTTTCCTCTAGGACCTACCATTTTCGTACAGTTGCACTGAAAGTGACAGAAGTGCAAATGTTACAACTTACCCCATATACGGGGTTAATTGTAACAGACAGAGGGGTTAGTTGTAACACCCGTGTGTAACACACATAATTCAGTACTATTTTTATTTGTATAGATTGATATTGTTTGTGCATCTGTATAGACAGATATCTATATATCCATCCCTCATCCAATCATCCTTCTATTATGGATCAATATCATGGATAGAGACATAGAAAAGGGCAGCATAGTTTTGCAATAAATAATAATAAATACAATTGTAAATATTGTAATTGCAATTAAATTAATTTGTGTGTGGCAGCTGCATGTACAATTATTATTATTAAATGAGCTGTATGTAAGAAATTTATTTAAAATAATCATAAAATGGCCCTGATGTATCACTAGACATTTAGAAATCATGTTCATTTCAAATACTTATATCACTGACAACAGTAGTCCAGCCAGGATATTGTCATTTAAAAAGTAAAGTTGCAGCCCTCAACTGATGTTGATGTTGTCATGTTGTGTTTTGGTATGATGCTCCACCCTCCACCAATCTACCAGTCAGCCGCTACAAATGTGTCAGATAAAAAAAATGTTGGATCCTGCCGCCTATCTGGCAACCTTGAGTCGGGGGAAGGGGATACACTGCTCTACGGTATTTTGAATGTTATTGCAGTACCAGTTTTGGCCACAATCTTACATACAGCTCCTTTAATAATAATAATAATAATAACAGTAATAGTAATACAAATTAGCCTAAAATAAAAATTTATAGGGTTTATTGCATTAATAACAGGCCATATTTTTAATAAATAAACAAGTTATCATTCATAGTACACTAAATTTTAAACATTTTAAATTCCAACATTGTTTGTGAAAGTCTAACAAAGATAAATGTATAAATAAATACTCAAACCTGAAAAGTTGTGTGGCTCCGTTTTCATTTGATTATCATTGTACACTTGGTGGCTTAGTTGTAACACTCTGTTAGAATTAACCCCGCTGTGTATTACATATTTTAATCCTAGTTAACAAGTTATGTTTCAAAACGGTGCTATGTTTGAGCCAACAAGACAGTGATTAAGGCAATATAAAGTTAGATTTGGAAAAGTATACACCCAACTCAGAAAACGAAAAAAATCCTATGATGAAAAAAATTACTTTCATGGTGTCAAAATACTCATTGTCCATTATCTTCAAGAAATATAATCAAAACTTTCGCGAATTCTGGAAGACCGTCTTCTGGCAACAAGAAAAAAAATAGCGGAAAGACAACCTGCTTGATCCTGACGAACTATGTAAACGGTCCGTGTTACATTTAACCCCGCGTTAGGTTGTGCCCCGCGCTCCCCTACTGACTGTACTGACATTGTAACAACACAAAGCGGGTTGAAATTTACAAACAATAGTTTTTTTGTTTGTTTTTCTTACTGAACAGACAAACTAATACATGCAAGACTGCGTTCTGCTGTTAGCCACATGTTGTTTTTAGTGTGCTGGACAGTTACTGTGAGATTGCTGGATTTCTGATTTGCCATAATACACTGGTGAGATGTTTCATCACACTAGGCATAAAGCTTTTGCCACAGTTCTCTCTCACACACATCTTCAAGAGTTTTTTTTCATAATTCCTCTCAAGTCTAATCCCACTTCTCTTGCCCCAAATAAGACAAGAAAGACACTCCGAGTAAATTAGCCCTTAATTTGATCCTTTTACAATGATCTCCCAGGGGTTCAAGGATTGTGCGCGTCTCACTCACACACAAACACATGCACCTACATAGACTTTACCTCAACCACACACACACACACTCTCATACCTCTAAGCACTTTATTCATTTGCGTCCTCATGGGTGTTGTTTTTTTAATGAGTTGTGCCAAAAAAGAGCAGTGAGCTCAATATAACCCATAACACAAGCACCATCAGTCACAACAGCCAATCATCAGCATGAGTGTGTGAGACAGAAAAGACAAGGGTTTTCCCAGGGTATCTCATTGATTATGCATTGAGCCCTGTGTTCTCGAAAAACACCATGTAAAATGTAAAAGAACCAGAGTGAATGCAAGTTAAAAGAGTTTTGAAATGCCTTCAACATGAGCTCCACCCAGCTCTTCTGACTGCTATGTGGACAAGGAATGGATCAAACTTACAACAAAACTTTACTTTGGTCTTTATATTAGATCTTTATATAAAGTAGTTTATCATTTATATTCAGTAAGTGCTGAAAAATCAGCTGTCTGGCTTTGGAGTCTCTTCATTTAATTGAGTTGAGTGTGAGTTTGATGCAGAATGAGTAGTTTAGTAACAATAAATTAAGGTATTTATAGTTATAGTTAGTTATTTACAGTTAGTTATTATAGTTAGTAATTTACAATAAATAGTTATTTACACATCACCATATGATACCAAACCATATGTTTTTCTTAAGTGGAATATGAAAACAGATATTTTGAAGAATGTTCATGCACTTTTCTACTAAAGAATTTCAGATATTTTAAGCATTTTGTGATCATGTTTGTTTAAATGACTTTGTGTTATTGATACTGATCTATTACTTAGTGGGGGGAAAATCAATAGGTCACTGTAGCTCTCAAATATCATATCTGGTCATCTGTTTCATGGAAGAGAGAAAGTCTTATGGAAGTGAATGATGACAAAGAATGGGGTGTATCTATTACTATAAACCTTACTATTTAGACATTTTAAGAAACTGGACAATCAATTATATCTGTTAAGGACTGATTTACCAGCTGTCTGATTTGGAATATCATAATTTGATTATAATCAGACTGTGTTAGTTGGACTGTGTACAGAGGGATCCAAAAATCATGATCATGAGGCACTATGTATGACTTGCTTTGTCACAAAAAGGTCAAATTATCAGATTATTTGATAGTCATCTTGACCTTGCAGAAGTGAGGTCCTCTCAATTACATAATTTCCTGTTTTATGTTTTTTTGCATTTTTTGTTTGTACCACATGATTTTTTGTTGGTGGTAGGGTTGATAATTTAACAATTCAAATTTTAGATTCCAAACCCTATTTGGTGGAACAAAGTTTTTCAGAAATGAATACGACAGTGAAACAGTTTCATTTAAAAATAAATAAATAAAATAATTATATATATATATATATATATATATATATAAATAAAATAATTATATATATATATATATATATATATATATATATATATATATATATATATATATATATATATATATATATATATATATATGAAGAGATCAGATGCAAAAGCCTCTAAGTGCCATTTGAAATTTTCTTCTAAAATGACCATTTTTATCAAGCTTGTATATTTAAGTTCAGTAATTTCACTTAAATGACAATTAATAGGTAATCTTCATTGCCATTTAAGTAAAATTACTGAACTTAAATATACAAGCTTGATAAAAATTATCATTTTAAAAGAAAATTTCAAATGGCACTTAGAGGCTTTGCATCTTAACTCTTCATATATATATATATATATATATATATATATATATATATATATATATATATATATATATAGGATATATCCTGAAAGTCAAGTCATTAAAAAACATGCTTATCATAAAAGAGATGTATTTAAGTCATTGTCTACAACACAGACTAGAAGCAGGTGTAGTCTCAGGCTTTTGGAGTCCACTGCCCATCTGTTCTATTTCTCTGATCTATTTTCCAGAGCATTCGGTTTCGTGAATGTGCCCATGGGTTTGAGTGGTAGGGGTCACCACACTAAGTTAAAAGAGAACATGAACAAATCACAACGGAGACAAAGTAAGAAGCAGGTGCATAACCTTGAATAAGGCACAATTTAGTTCACCAATAGCTATTTGGCTTATTTGGCTCACACTTATATGGCCTACTCTATTCTGGTGTGAGATAGTTACATTTCACAATCCAACATTAAAATCATGTCTGCATTCATTTCATTCACCCTTCAAATAAAGTTTCAATCACAAATACAACATTGCGAAACTAAAATTGGTTGCAAACGGGTTTGACGTTAAAGACAATCTCTGTGTGTGTCTTCTCTCTCGCTCGCAAGAAATCCTCTTATCTCTGTCCCACAAAGCACGCAACAACCCCTTCCAGTCTAAGTTTAAGAGTGCACCCTCAGGCCTCCCCTTAGGACAGATCTGTACAGAGAGATAGGCTAATGATAAAAGATGACGAAGACAGAGAGAAATACATCAAAATAGCCATAATCCCACAGAAAGTATCTCTAGGGTTCTCTTCCAAACTCCATTCCCAGCGAGGAGCCTGCTGTAGGCTTATTATCATCAGAAACTGCCCTGGGATTCTTCAGAGATTGCCATCTTTCTCAGCAGTGTATGCCAAAAGGACAACAAGAGAGCCAGGCAGAGAGAATAGAGAGAGGGAATGCACCAAAGAACTGTTTCAAGACATGCCAGGGACCAGACTGCAGCACAGCGGCACAGAAAACAAGAAGAACCCCTGTGTCTTAAAGCTTCTGTCTTTTTCTATACGGCTTGCAAATGTATTTCTCAAACACCGGTGTTGTCTGGAATGGAATTCAATTTAAGATCTGGTTCACTGCAAATTGACATCTCGATGTGACGTAAGTGGTCTGAAATAAGAAAATTCTAACATTTATGAATCCGTAACGTCCAAACCTGCATGACTGTTCTTCAATGAACAGTTACAAACTCTGAAAGACTGTGCAATGTCATTGCAATTACAGTGAATGGGGAACATTACTAAGGATGTAGCAGCACCATAAAAGTATAAAAGTGGTCTATGACTCATGCATTATATTCCTGCAAAGTTTCCTGAAGACATTCAATAGCTTTTTGCAAGGAACAGACTGAAATTTGCATTGTTATTGCTATCCAACTGAATCCACTGAGCCACTATTAAATCGAGGAAACTGGATCCAGATTAGTCTGATTTCTGAATGAATTATTCAGACCGGGTTTATGAACTGGACAAAATGATGCAATGTAATGAACTCAAAAGAACACTTCCTATTTGAATCATACACTACTTTTCTCATTAACTTGCTAAGGAGAACATACACTACCATAAAAAGATTTTTTATGTTTTTAAAAGAAGTTTCTTCTGCTCACCAAGGCTGCAATCTTTTGACAAAAAATACACACAAAAACACAGTAATATTGTGAAATATTATGACAATTTAAAATGACTTTTTTGTTAATATATATTAAAATGTAATTTATTACTCTGAAAAAAAGCTGAATTTTCAGCATCATTATTCCAGTCTTCAGTGTCACATGATCCTTCACAAATCACTCTAATATGATGATTTTATGCTCCAAAAACATGATTATTATCCATGTTGAAAACATTTTTTACATTTTTATTTCAGGATTCTTTGATGAATAGAAAGTTCAAAAGAACAGCTTTTATCTGAAATGGAAAGCTTTTGTTACATTAAACACTACCCTTTAAAAAGTTTGGGGTCAGTAAGAATTTGTATTTTATTTTTGGGGGAAATAAATAAGAAATCAATACTTCTATTCATCAAGGATGAGTTACATTGATCAAGTTACAGTAAAGACATTTATAATGTTAGAAAAGATTCTAATTAAATAAATGCTGTTCTTTGAACTTTCTATTCACCAAAGAATCCTGAAATAAAAATTAAAAAAACTGTTTAACATGGATAATAATCATACATGTTTTTGGAGCATAAAATCATCATATTAGAGTGATTTGTGAAGGATCATGTGACACTGAAGACTGGAGTAATGATGCTGAAAATTCAGGTTTTTTTTAGAGGAATAAATTACATTTTAATATATATTAACATAAAAAAGTCATTTTAAATTGTCATAATATTTCACAATATTACAGCGTTTTTTGTGTATTTTTTATCAAAAAATTGCAGCCTTGGTGAGCAGAAGAGACTTCTTTAAAAAAAAACATAAAAAAATGTACCGATCTTAAACTTTTGACCGGTAGTGTATGTACGCCAGTTTCCATCTATAAAAAACAGACTTGATGGGAGAAATGTGCGCACCTTTAAGCAAACTTCAAACCGTGCGTACACACATTCTGGAGACAAAGAGAGTTGGCGACACCAATGGTGAGTTAAATGACTTTTTGTTCAATTTTAGACCAAAAATCTAAAGAAAATTATAGCCTACAGCCAGGCTGCAGAAAGATAATAGCCTACAAATATAATTTCACTCACCATGCCCGTCACTTGAAGCCAATATCCATCCCTATACTTAAATGTCGCTTGCCAGCTAGCGCGTTGGGATGTTTAATGAAACTAAGGCACAGATAGCCTATAATCTAACGTGGCAGATCAAGTAAAACTGTAAATCTCCATGAGTCCTAATAAATACAGTGCATGTTCTCAAATGATTCTTCTGATATAAACTTTTACTTCTGATTACTTTTTACTTCTTTTACTTCTGATATAAACATTTAGATTAAATATGCCATTCTCATTAGTTAAACACAAACTAGGCTACATGAAATCATTACTGAGAAGTTACAAAAAACAAACAAATTCAATAAATAGAAATATACATTTGTTGTGGGATGCAATGCTTTTGAACACTTTCCCTCTGACATGCTTTGTTTTAATGCTTTATCTAGAGATAATTATATAGAGATAATTTATCTAGAGATAAATTAATTAAAAATACTATTTGGCCAGTGGAAAAGATTGAGAAAATCTTTCTCTGAAATGTATTTTATTTGATTTATTCATTTAAAAACGAGGCATAGGCTAAAAAATATTATATTGTGACACGGCACATCTGTATTTCATATTATCCTAACGTCTTTTACATTAACATGGAATCACGTGGATAATAACCACGGGGTAATAATCATATGCAAATGATATGCAGATGATGAAATGCATATTTAAACTAGGCGTTGTAAGCTCCATATATGGTTATTTCGGGGACGAGACGCATGTGCGCATAATCTTCGGCTGACTGGGATTTATAAAGTGAATTCTGCGCAGATTCTGGCGGTACAAAGGTTTTATAAATCAGAATATTTTTTGGCGTACGCCATTTTTGGCTTGATCGGGCGCACGAACAATTTTAGTAAGGATCCTACGCACAGCTTTATAAATGAGACCCCTGGTCTTTGAGACTTAAGATTAGAGCCTGACCGATAAAGGATTTTGAAGGCCGATACCAATACAAATATTTTGGGGTTTTAAAATTCGATATGCCGATATATCGGCCAATATATATATATATATTTTTTTTTCAGAAACGTGCAACAAAACATTAACCGATTTCCCTAACATAGTTATTTGTAGTCATGAGTTTTTTTAACTAAAATAATATGATAAAGCATTTTAAAAAGTGATTATTTATTTAGGCAGAAAAAGTTCAGTTTCCAAGCTCATTAATGTTAACGTTAGTGGTCTTCCACTGATGATAGTGGCATTAGCTAGCTTTGTGGTTAGCTAGTCTATGATGAGCCCTAGTTTAGCAATAGATTACGTCATACTGCAAATTGTAAAACATACATTTTCAATATAACAGGCCAAGGAGAGATGATTGAAGCATATTTCATCCATTTTAATTTTATTTTTGAAATATTCATTTATCAGCCATTATAACTGCCGATACCGATATTTTGGAAAATGCCTAATATCGGCCGATGAATCGGTCTGGTCTCTACTTAAGATATACCAGAGAAGTAAAAAAAAACACTTACACTTTTCTTGTATTCCATTCATTGTAAAGAGATAGGCATACCAGATGTTTTCAAAATTTCTCATTTTGTGTTACCAAGTACATGTTCCTGGATCAACATCTTTATTGATTTGAGAACAATATTCCAATCAACCAATCCAATTTGAGGGACAAGATTAAAGTTTATAGGCTTAGAACCAGGGTGAGGTGATTCTACTGTACATCAGTGTTATTCACCAAACATTTCAATCATTTTAGGGATATGGTTAGGACTAAAGTATCAGACAGCAATGTAGTTCCAGGATCAACAAAATCCTGGTATATAAATACTTTTGATAAAGGACCATGTCTTGGAAAAATCACAGTGACCAAAAAGGTCGTAGTTTTGAAACCACACTAGGGGGAATGATCAGAAAATTGCATTCCATTTTCATACTTCAATGGACTAATGCACTGAACGCTAGCACATCACGCTGTATTTAGTTTACAAAAAAAACGTCCCCCAAAAAGCATGAAAACAAAGACATTCCTGCCAGCTAGACAACAATGGGGAGGAACACGCCCACCCCATCACAAAGCCCACGAGAGTCGACGCGAAACCTCCCAGATGGAGAAGAAGAATTGCTCATCAACAGCATGAAGAGCAACAGAAGGGTGTAAAGGGATGCCTGAACATCTGTCTTTTCCAGATTATTGTTGAGCTCAGTAAAGAGTTGGTTTTGGGCTCAAGATAATAAAAAAGCAAATGATCAAGCCTACTACCGCTAGGTGTTTAAAATAATAGTCGACTAACAATGATCCATTGTTTGATCAAGTCATCTATGACGTGAACCAGCGTAAATTCCGCACATTTCTCATATTAAATTGCGACAGTGTTGTTATTTTCAAGTAACGGCATCAACACATGGACTTGTGGGCACATTTTGAGACTTGGGTTTTGATATTTTCCGCTAATTTTAACCGTCAGTTGCAGACAAACAAAGCAAATCATGCCTATAAAATGCGACGTGTGACGTCAATTGCCGCTAATGTAACAATCAATCAATAATTGTAACATTCGAAGTTTGTTTATTTATTTGTTTGTTTGTTTATATACGGACTCTAGTGTTTACAGCTCGAGCACATCAACAACAATCGTTTAGTTATACCTAATAGTTATAATGGTTATATTTATTTATAAACAGCATGCATTTGTCTCCTTGAAAACATTGGTAAGGGCACTGACCAGACTTGAGGGTGGAGATGCAGGTCCAGTCGGTGTCGATCTCCCTGCATGACTCCCATAGCGACAGCGCGTATCCATCCGCCGTCACCCACGCGGGGCTCAGCAGCGCGACAATGTCCAGGCAAAGTGCGAGAAACACGCAGAGAAGAGCGATGAGTTTGAACGGCCGAAACACGTATACATCATTCACGGACATTTTCTCATAGCAGACTGTCGCGGGTCTCGCTCACTCGCGTCGGGATACGGAGTTCCGAGGCAGCAGCGGTGAAGCGCTCGCACCGGCAGTGAAAGTTTGTCGGTCTGGAAAGAGTTGAGCTGTGCGTGCCGATGACACTTTCCCGAACACACGAAACGCTCTGCGCACATAGAGCGACGCGCCACCCAACGACCAAACGAAGAAAAACACCAAACACACTGGGAGACGGAAATGAAGTCAAGGGAAACGTTTACAAATATCCATTTAGGACTTTAAAACAACGTTAAAAGTCAAAATACACAAAAGTTTGTTTCCCCACCCAATCAGAATCAAGTACCGAAACTATAGGCCTTATTAAAAAATAATAATAGAGTACAAGTGAACACAATAACATTGGGGAAGATGCCCCCTTAAAAACAATGTGAATTTACTTTTAAATTATGCCTATACATCTATGTTTAGCATGTGCAGGGTGATGATGGATGTGCTGAAAGTAAATATTTTCGACAACTGTACAAATGTAAATAATTAGGCCTACTGATGATGACAGACAAAGAAGAATCCTAGTAAAAGAAATTCATCTGACATGTAAAATTGTTCTATCACTTATATAGCCTACAGGCATATGGATATTTAATTGCCCATATTTTAATTGAAGATATGTCATAATAGCAATGCAAATTGAATGAATTCTCTCAACTAATCGGTTTTAATGGAAAAAAGATGTCTGAAATGTACATCTAAATCACGGAACTACTGAATAATAACCCCATGACAATTATTACGTTTAAAAAGTAATAACAATAAAAGCATCTGGAATTCTGTGCCAATAAGTGGGATAAGTCATCTTACCACAAGGGCCTAATTTTATCTTTACTTCAAATTAAAACTTACATAACTTTAAATATGGAAATGTTTTGAAGCAATATTTAATGCAGTTTTTTGGGGGCTTTTAATTAGTCAAAAACACTGGTTTTCACTTGAACTTGAAAGTGGGAGAGTGATTTTTTGAAATATTTAGTATTTAACAGTAGCCTATCTTTTATAACTGTCTATTTGATTTTTGATCTTATTTTATTTGTCGTAACCTGTCTATTTGATCATTTGAAACCCACAATTAAGTTCGTGTGATTACATAGGAGAGACCGGGGACAGTTGCAACACTTTTTGAATTTGACTCCGTTACTCAGAGATGGTGTGGATTAGACAAACCAATGCAATGCAAATACATCTGTCTGTTACCATTTAAAGATGATTAATCTACATTTTTCACAATTTGCATTTGAATGTAAGGAGTCAGATGTTGCAAGAGGTTGCAACATGTTACAAATGTCAGTGTAAGCAATGTGTAAAATGATTATTATCAAAAAATGTAAGTTAAATAATATCACAGTGTTATTTATTCATCGGCCCTGATTAGATGACAATTATAGATTTATCTAGATGTATAGGCCTTATGTTCAAATGTCAAATATTCAAACTGATATAAAATACAGGTCTTCTTCATGTCTATGCATTGCTGATCACAGTTCTGTTCCTAGTGGTGTTTTTTTTGTTTAGATTATACTTTTATCTTTGTTAAATAGCCTATGCTTTTTGGATCCTCCCTTGTGTCCACCTCTCCCTCCAGTTTGACCACGTTACATAATTTTTATGTTATAATTTCATGCAATTCGTCAGTTAGCCAAAAACAGTTTGATCTTTTGCAAGTTTATACATTGTTTTATATTTTTACTGTGTCATAATGGACTTTTCTTTGTAATTTTGAGAGGAGACATGCAAATCGTCAATTCATGTATTTTTTTATGGAGTATTGCAATGTTTATTATAAATTATTTGGTTGCATTTTTATTATTTTAACCCTCTATTGCATAGTGTTGCTTCAGGGTAACATACCCATTTTCCTTCATATTCTCAGGCTTACAAAATCATACACCAAAAAAAAGAGCTTATTTTAATCTGGAGGAAGTATGAAAAGCCAATAAAATGCTTGTTTTTGATCAAATGACTTGTCCAACCCCCTTTTCAATGTCTTTTCCTCACCTGCACTCACATGCGGCAGCCATGTTTTTTCAGCTCCACAAAACTTTGAAAAAGTGACATTTTCCTTAGGATTTCAATGAAATAAAAAATATTTTCACAATTTGGGGTAAGTTCTGATTTAATTTCACTCTGTTGATTATGTTTTCATTGAATATGTATTTTGTAAATGAGTAAAACAGCTATGTTGCCTCAAAGCAACAATATGCAACAGTGGAATGAGAATTCCCTGTTTTCATGCTAGTTAGCAATACAATTTTATCAGCAATATAACATTTCACACAGATGGAAGGATACCAAGACTTATTAAAGTGTTTGTCAGTATGCACCTTATATTTTTTTTATTTTAAATACTTAAAAACAATAACAATATTTATGATGACAGTTTAGCTATAAGTATGCATAGGCATATCTACGAGGGGACGTCCATCTCTGAGTGTCCAGGCAGGTTTAGACCTGAAAAAAAAGATGCAACTGCACCTCTACCCCTGCCGAGTCCACTTGGACCGCATGGATAGACCACTGGTCTAGCTTCTATGAAAATGGCATAATAGGTCAAGTGCATGAAATGTGACGTGTTTCTGTGACACTTCTGACAAAAAGGTGTCTTCACCCTTCAAACACAGTAACCTAAGATGAAGAAGTGGCTCATCCATGATTTATGTGTTAATACAGAATGATCCACCAGTGTTGTTAGTTCTTTAGTCGTTTTAAACAACACAAATTGGTTTTCTATCCAGTTTTTGATTTTTAAACATGAACATTTTATGAGAATGAATGCATAAATAATACTCCTTTGTTGCACATTGTTACTTCTAGGTAACAAACCCCACTAAGTTGGTAACTGAATTTAACTGGATTATTTTTTCAGCACAATTTTTTTTTAAATGAAGTTGATGTTGAAGGTCTTTCATAAAAATGTGTTTTGTAATGAAGTAAAGTGATATATGTTAAATAGACTGGACTTTTTTGTTTCTTACTACCATTTACTGCATGTTGTCGCAACACGAATCATATACCTAGATCTACCCCCTCTTGTTATAATATTTGGTAATAATTTAAATGTTGATAATTGTTCAATGTGCTCGACTCACCTGAGTGTGGTAAATAATATTTTTCTCGATTATTTCATATATCATGCAATCGAGGGTTTGCAAATTAA